>BFEA01000976.1:289084-299156 GCA_003427395.1 Chara braunii
ACCTTCACCAGATGGATTCAGATCAAGAAGTGCAACTTCAGTATTCAGTCGAACACTGGAAGGAATGACAAGTCCAGTTGTGAATGGTCTTGTACAACGGACCGGTCTCTCCCAACCAAAAGCGATCGAGTCAGCATCCTGCCATTGTGTCTGGTCAGTCATTTTCCATCATTTTTCCCATGTGTTCTCATACAGTTGTTCGAGCGACTTTGCTCTCCCAGTCGGCACCCAATATTCCACTAGCACTTGATGATAATTTTGCGAATTACAATCAACAACCACCAGAGAAAGAGCTTTGGCCACCCAGATTGGCACACCGCTGGACAGATCATCGTCGAAGGGGCGAAGGATAAGAAAAGTGCCCACGTCGACATGCACGAGGGGGTCGAAACTAGTCTTCGGGCGATTTTTTCTTCGTCCAACAAACAACGGTTTCCTGCCATCGTCGATGTTGACACTGGGAGGAGAAGGTTGTTGATTGATTTCGAGCAGCTGTGGTCGTGGCCAAAAACTTCCCTGGGGTTGTGAGGACAACCCGTTGGCGATGATCTCATCGCCATGTTTGATAACCTCGTCCCAATAACACAAAGCTCTTTCTCTCCTACTCACCTCATGGTCATTCTAAGTGCACCATGTTGACCGCCTACTCTCCAGCAACTCGCGGAATCGAACACACCATTTTTGCCATTTAAATAGTCATTTCGAGGAAGGGGTTGCACATGAGGCGGGTCAAACGACCATGAAGGACCACCATAGCTTTCATAGGGGTTTTGATTGAACCAAAAAATCAGACCTTTCTCGGGCAACCATTCTTCGTCATCACAAAACTCCTTGTACAACATGCCCGGACTATCTTCAACCATCAAAAATTTAAGCAAGTGCGGTTTTGAAATTCCGGTAATGTCTGACGCAACGCACGGGTCCACTGTACTAATCCAATCTTCCATCGTATCGAGGAAAATACATTTGGAAGGCTTTTTGTGGGATTGCTCTATGAGCTCGAAGAACTCGTCCATAGTATAAGCGTCTATGTCTTTCAATTTATTCGAGAAAACGCTGAAAGTAGCGTCAACGGCTGTATGGGTGTGTCCCACCAGCATGAAACCTATTTCTACCTCTTCAAAAACTTTGAACTTAACAAACAGTGCAGCCAGGGCACATATGTACTTGTTCTTGTTTTCCCACCAACAATTATCTGCTTGAATGCACAAAAATCGTGGCAGTGGCGTCCCGCTCCCTTGAATTTCGACAAGGGTTCTTATAACACAAGAAGCGACCGTGTGGGAATTGTGTTTGAAATACGGAAACCACGTGTACACATATATACTAGGGTCTCTGCCGTGTGCGATGACGCCTGTCAGTTGTTTTCTTCTGATCCATGCCGTCAATGATGAGACACAAACGCTCGTTCGGACGAACCATGAAATCAGTTTTCGCTCGACTGTAGTCCAATCTGTATTCAACTTGCCTCCTTTGGTGTGCTTTCATATCCTCTCGAGCACGTTCTCAATCTCCAGGAAGAGCACCATATTGTATATGTGCCTTCAGTTCATGACAGACGTTGCACTTCGTGAACGTGTTAGATTGCGCGAGGGAAACGTGGAAAAAGTGTTTCCGCCACAACTTATAAAAGTTGGATTCAGACACGACATCGAGGCCAGCGGCTAGAAAGTCGGATTTGATGGACTCATAAATTGGTCTCTTCGTGAAAGCAGCCGGGAGTCAAAGCTTCGGTCAGGAAACCCCACCTTAGTTAGCCACCTCATTCGGCATACTATCTACATGACACTCGATGAACGTTCTCATGCTGGCAAGCATGGCGACCGTTTTATTGGTTGGCCTATACTTTCCCGTCAGGCCATGCTCGGAACGTACGAAGCCATTGTCGAAACGCTTTTTGTAGTTGTAAAATGTATTACGCGAGACACCGAGTACATTGCAGTACGCCCTGATGCATATTGAACGTTCCAATTCCACATGGCAGACACGTTTCTGTCCATCCTCATTAAATGTGAAATCCTTAATACTTTTCATCCACCGCTCGGCTCGCTCTCCCGGACTGTAACTGTATAGTCCTTGTCTAACCTTTCGCACTTCCTTAGACGACACGTCGTAACAACATCGAGTCTTGCAACATGCCATGTCGCGCACCATGAAAAGTCTTTTTTCGGACAACATATTTCTCGCTCTTTTATACTGCTCTTTCCTCCTAGCGTTCCTATTAGCCATGCTATACCTTCGTCTTTCGCCTGGCAGAGGTGCGGGCAAAATCAGAAGTATCGCTATTCTCTCTGGATCACCCCTGCCAGACGATTCCGATCCAGACTGGCTCTGGCTTGGAATCGCATCATCACTTCGCATATGCGTTGGACTCGCCCGTGTTGTGGAAAGCTCCTCCGAAGAATAGTTGGTGGCAACCAACTTCGTAGTACTGGAGCTAGCGGGAAGCAAAGGTCCACTGGAATAGGACCGTTGTCCAGACGAGTAATCAGTGGCCACCAACCGCTCACTCTCGTCATCAAATGATGCGTAAGAAACACCTATTGGCACGCAACTGCTGTGCGCCAAAGCTGTGGGGTGCACCTCGCCAGAATTGTGGAACTCTATCCGGGAGGTAGACGGTTCTTCGCCCGTGGACGTTGTTGCCAATTCTGTAGGCAGTTGGATGCAACCTCCAAAGCTCTCACGAAAAGCGAGATTTCGTTTTCTGGGGAAATCTGCAGCTGACTGTTGGAACGGCGAACTGTCCGAAGAGGTCGTCGGGGCCAACTCCAGGTGTTGTAGCTGGCAATGCAAGTTGACTGCTTGTCCAGTTTCCATAGCCCGGTTCATGCGGCCGTTTGCCGAGCCTTCTTCAGCGCCGTCATGCAATTGTCGGTGCAGCGGATGCGATTCCCGTCAGCGCAATGGATTATTCTCTCTTGTGCGGGTTGAACGGGTCATTCGAATTTGTGTCCACACCCTGCAAAACAGCGGAGCAAACTGTAAGCACGGTCAGATTTACGCGTTGAGGGCACAAAGTTCGCCGGGATCCGAATTTGGCGGGTGCAGGAGTAGCAAGGAACCTGTTTTTGCGCGGCTTGTGTCAGTGGAAGGTAGCGCCAGTGGGTGCACACAAGGAACGCTATGTTTGGGCGAACAGAAGGAAGGCTCTGTTGTCGGTGAACGATAGCACGCGCAGAACAAAGGGTAGTGGTGGATGCACTACCACACAATTCGGTGAAGCGCGACCCCAAACTGACCCCTATAAACTCGATTCTCACCATCGTCTAAGCGAGCTCGTGCAGTTTTCCATTCACAGGTACTAGCGCAGGAGCTTATCGAACTCGGACATTCCCACTGCGTAGAGAAGAAAAATGTAGAAAAGGATGAAATATCCCCCCTTTAACCCTTCCAAACATTGATTCGGCCAGTTGAGAAGGCGACCCCCAATTCTGCGACAAGACTCCGCACACTGCGACGGTCAAAAACCTTGGGGGGCAAGAAAGATCGTGGGCGCGAAAAATTGCTCGCCTACATAAATGCCCTCGAAAGGGTTAATGGGGGTTGCCGACGGTGACAATGGTCGTGTCCCTTATTTTCGGCAACCCCCATGAACCCCTTGAAGGGCATTTCAGAGGGCGAGCAATTTCTCGCACCCACAGTCCTCTCGCAATCAACTCACACTCGAAGCTCCAGGTGCCACGCAAAGGACGGATAGATTCGCGTCGATCCTCAAAGTCCGCCAGGATCCGAACTTGGTGGATTCGCCTGCATTTGTAACGGGTGGATGGCGTTTGCACAGAAGCAAGCGATGCTCGGGCGCACCGCATTTTGGGGCGTCGATGAACGAAGATCCACGGCACACCGGAAATGAACCCGGCCAGCGATACCGTCGTCATCCCCAATAAACCCCTTTCAGAATAACTCACAAGGCGAGCAATTTTGCGCACTACCAGGCCGCCGACATTGAAGATAGACGGAGAAGTCCAAGCCGTTGAAAACAACGGTCAGATTCACGCGGAGCCTCGAAGTCCTTCGGGATCCGAATTTGGTCGGTGCTGGAGTAGCAAGGAACCTGTTTTTGCGCGGCCGGTGTCAGTGGAACGGAGCGCCAACGGGTGCACACAAGGAACGCTATGCTTGGCCGCACAGAAGGAAGGCTTTGCCGCTCTTAAGTTGTCGTTGTACGATAGCACGCGCAAAGCAAAGGGCAGCGGTGGATGCAGCACGACAAAATCGGGCGTAGCGCGACCTCAAACTGACCCGTAGTGCAAGAGTTCATCGACCTCGAACATCTCTACCGCGCAAACAAGAAAAATGTAGAAATTGATGAAAGACCCCCCCTGCAACCCTTCCAAACCCCGATTCGGCCAGTCGACAAGGCAACCCCCGATTCACGCGCCGGTAACGTCGACGTGCGAAAGCGTGAACCGGAAACCACCTAGAAACACGAGCATGTCTGCGACAAGAATCCGCGCACAGGGACGGTCAAAACCCTCTGGGGGCAACAAAGATCGACGGCACACCGACAAGGGACACGGCCCCTGTCACCGTCGGCAACCCCCACAAACCCCTCTAAGGGCATCTCAGAAGGTGAGCAATTTTTCGCACCCACAGTCCTCGCGCAATCAACTCACACTTGAAACTCCAGGCCTCATGCAAGCACTTTTGCGTGCCCGGAGGCCTCTGATGATCAGAACACACTCGACAGTCGTGGCCGTCGAAAAGGGCGGTTAAATTTACACGGGACCTCAAAGTCCGCCGGGATCCGAACTTAGCGCTTGCTGGACTGGCTAGTAACCGTTTTGCGCGGGGGACGACGGATATTTGGATGACCGGTGTGGAATTGCACAGAAGGAACGCTAGGCTTGGTGGCATGGTCAGGGAGGCCCTGCTGCTGCTCACAAGTGGTTTTTCCAACAGAGCACGCACAACAGAAATGGTCGTCACAGGTGCACCACGTCGGAAATCGGTGCAGAGCGGCCCCCAATAGACCCCCATGGACCCCGATTCTCCTCATCGACAAAGCGAGCACTTGCGATGATCTTGTCGCAAATGTTGCCATCCTTGATGACAATGACTGCAAGCACAAAAAAAACATGACCACGGCTGGAGGACCCCCGATTAGTACCGCAGACAAGGCGAGCCCGCACTCGGGCAATGGCAGGTTCCACAGCCAGGAACAGGGGACCACGAACGGGTGCCAACCACGAAGTCCGCCTGGATCCGAACTTCAGATCGATTGCCGTGTTCGACCACGAGCATTAAACACTTTGTTTTTGCTGGGGTCCCGTTGGTAGGACTGTTTTTTTATGGCAACGCCACCGAAAGAACAATCATGCAACCAGGACTCTAAAAAGATCCATGCAAACCGTAAGCGTCTTATTTCAGCGACACGGTCGAAACAACAATAATCATCCGAGCATCTTATTTCAGCGACGCGGTCAAAACAACAATAATCATTCGAGCAGCTCGCGACTTCCCATGCTTCAGATTGCAAGTCTGTCGGGATCCGAACTTCGTCGCACGCTAACAACTAGCATGACGTTATGAACTACCGACCCCACGCCCGAAAGCTGGAAACTGTGTCCCGCAAAACGTAATCATCAGCGCAACCCAGGATGGCATTGTGACTGCGAACGCGAAACCAATAACCGCCAAACAAAAAACGTGGAGTCGCGTGTGAAAGCCTGCCGAAATGGGAACTTCGGATCCCGGCGAACTACAACAATCATGCGCTATTTTCGTACCTGCGCGTGCTCTCCCTGCGGCCGCGCGACGGCAACAGATTGCCGCTTTCGCGAGAGCAATGTGCATGATTGCTCTAGTTTGCCAGGATCCGAACTTCCCATCTCGCCAGGCAACCACACGCCACGCGTCGTTTTTTGTTTGGCTGTTGTTGGTTTCGTGCTTGCAGTGACAATGGCGACCCCCCTTGCCCCGATGACTGAGACGTTTCTCGGAGGCGGCCGGGTTGTTCGTTATTGAACGAGGCCATGTTTTCGTGTCGAGGTTGTTGTCGCGAAACATGCGGCGCTCACGCCGAAGAAACACCATCGTCATTGCAGCGAGCGGTGCAGGCGTTCTCCATCGCGCGCACGCAACGTGTGCATTCTTCGTTCTGGAGCCCGCGGATGTTACGCGCACAGTCCTGGCATTTGTCGTACGGAATGCGATATTGCATCCCTCACGACCAGCGCGAGGAGCGCGCGCTCAACATCCATGGCCTCTATGGTGGATCATGTGCACTTTGTGTGCGCGGGATGGAGATGACAGCAACTCTCTCGGGATTGACGCCATAGTCTCTTCGGGGAGGGAGGCTTAAGTGTTGTGGCGAGAACACGAACACGGAACGACGACCCCCTCTTGTTTATGAATACCATACCTCTCACTGCACGCCACGTGGACGGCGGACATCCTTCCCACCGTGGCCACCGCTCGACGCTTAATACCAACAGTGGTCGCGCGCAGCCCATGTGGCATCCGCTTGTCGCTAGCCACCACCGCTGCGACTATTGTCCGTCCATGCTGGCGCAGTTGGCCCCATGATGAACTCGAACCATCAGTCGTGGATTTGCAGTCCAATGCGTCTCCTTTGTGATAACCAACCTCTAATCTCTTTGATGAGAACAACAAACGTGCGAGGGAAGTGTTTCGAAGGGGTTTCTTGTTCTGCTGGGAATAGGCGATTTCGTGTTTGCCTCGACCGCGTGGGAGTGGTTTGCAATGTTCAGCTTGTGATCAACGACCCTTTTTCTTCAATGCCAAGCCAAACAAGAATCGTGGGGGCGGTCGCGTGGAACGAATGAGAGAGAAGCAGAACGGGACACGTAAACCGTGTGCCCCGATGTCCACGTCAGCCATTCCCGCCGTCCCAACCACTTGCGACACATGGCACGACATGATGATAATGATGACGACGGTGATGAACATGATGATGGTGACGATTACAGTGGTGATGTTGATCTGGACGACGATGTCGCTGATGATGATGACGATTTTGATGACGATGATGATGTTGATGATGATGTTGGTGATGATGATGATGGTGATGATGACGATGATGATGATGACGATGATGACGACGATGATGACGATGTTGACGATAACGATGACAAAGAAGATGACGATGGTGGTGATTTTGATGACGGCGACAATGTCGCTGATGATGATGATGTTGTTGATCACGTTGATGATGTTGATGATGATGACGATGACATTGACGATGTTGATGATGATGTTGTTGATGATGATGATGATGTTGATGAAGACGATGATGATCACGATGACAATGATGGCGATGATGATGATGATGATGATGATGATGACGATGATGATGGTGGCGACGATGATGGTGATGATGGAGGCGATGATGATGATGATGATGATGGCGAGCAAGAATCAGAAGGGCCGCTCGCGAGGAAAGAACGAGCGGGAATCAGAAGGGGACACAGAAACCATGTGGCCCAATGTCACCGACATCCTTTCCCTCCGTCCCCGCAACTTGAAACAGGTGGCGCGACGCGGCCGTTCCCGTTGGCCGGCAAACATGCCTGACGCTCGACACGTGGGCAGTCAGAACAACACTTTACCTTGAAAAGGGCACAGCGCGCACGACGGTGCAGCTCTTTGACGGGTCACAGTTCTTCGACGAGGCGCAGTTCTTCGACGACGGCGAAGCGCACACGATGGCGCAACTGTTCGACAAGGGCTCAGCGCAGACGGCGGTGGCCACTCGTTGACGCAGGACTCAAAGACGAGATGTTGAAGCGCAAACAACCGAAGCACAGACGACAGTTGTCGACGAGAGGAAACCCCTGCGCCCACGCCCGCCGCCGCCTGGCGCAACAACGGAGCAAAAAAGGCGATGAAGGATGTCGCTGACGGGACGTCGCGCGCGAATGCGCTTGTCGGGCTCGAGATGCGAAAGGGCTGCCCCAGACCCGAGGCAACTGAGCCTCAGACTGTCGTCGCACCCCATGGAAAGACCCGCCTGTGTCCCCCTGCACGGCCACAGACCCCGCTCGCCAGCCAGGAGACGCGAATGGCCGCAACCCCTCCAACCTCCCCTTTCCCCTAGCCCCCCTGCCCCTCCCCCCTCACCCCTGGAAAGTACAAACTGCCCCCCCGCGACACCTGAGACCCCCTCCACCGGGGACCGCGAACCCGAAGACACGAACGCGAGGGGCCCTGAACAAGGGCCCGTTTTCCAATGACGTTCGGGAAGGGCTTAGCCCGTAGGGACGTTTTTGTCACATTTCGACGCACTAGGCCCCCCTCGCGACAATTTCGACGTGCAGCCACCGTTCGATGCGCGGATCGAACAGTCGCGCGTCGGCGCGCGGACCCTGCACGGAAATCCGAAACGGAAGGCCCGAGGGGGCCTTGTGTCCCGAGCGCCTACAAATACGAGCGGTGCCCTGGGCATTGACGATGCGTTCTGCGTTTTTGCTGGGGAGATGCTGCCCGACGGAAGCCACGCACCGCCACTGTCGTCAACAGTTGGCGCGCCATAGATGGCACAGCCATTCTTCACCGTGCACGTTTCGTGCCACCGACGCACCCCGCATGCCCTCGCATGTCCCCTCGCCTACCAAGTCGCTGTCCACGTCATATTCGATGTCGCTTTCGATCTCCTTTCTCGAAAGGCGTGCCTGCCACCCCACGCAGCACCCTAGTAAACGCGAAGCGCACGCCCAAAGGTGGACAGAGTGCCGTGACAATAAGCGTCGGGGTTTGCCCTCATCTTCACTCCGCAGGTCCACACGGTGAGTGCGCATGCAGCCGAGACGTATGTGCGCATGTGCGGGGGAGGTTTTTTGTGACGATATGCTCGCGCTGATCGAAAGATTTGGTGGCTGCATGTGTGCGGGTGGGCGTGTGTGTGTGTGTGTGTTTGTGTGCGATTGTGTGTTTGTGCATGCTTCATTGTGTGTGTGTGTGTTCGAGTGCGTGTTCCTTTATGTTTGTGTTTGTATTAAAGTGTGTGCCACACGCGCGACGCAGGATCGTGCGCGCGTCTGTACCTGAGGGGCGTGTGTGTGTGGGCGCCGTTTGTCGGCGTGTGTGTGTGTGTGTGTGTGTGTGTGTGTGTGTGTGTGTGTGTGTGTGTGTGTGTGTGTGTGTGTGTGTGTGTGCGTTTGTGAGCCTGTCTATGCATATTTGTTCGCGTGCGTGTGTGTTCGCGCACATTTTTCGCCGTGAGATGCTCGCGAACGTGCGCGGTCAGGGATAAACATCACGGTTTTCCCTTCGATTCCGCTTCTGCTGCAATCAAGAACGAACGACGCACGTGTGTGTGGATGTGTGAGGAAAGTATCAAAAAATGATTGCGCTCGTGCTGTACTCAAGTGGCGAAGCACGGAAGCTCAGATCGAACACATGGCGGCCAATAACGAAACACAACCTCATCGATAGCACTTGCCATACCCGATTGGTTTTGTGCGCTGTCCCAATTTCATGCCCGCTGATCTGCCCAATGGATGATCAATCGAAACACGCGGTGGCAATGTCGACACACCGAACGCATCCATCGACCAATCGCGAAACACCATGAGATCACTCGCGATCGGATGATTGATCGTGTCTATCGTGTCGACGTTACCACCGCGTGTGTGTTGTTCGTTCTGTCCTGTGTGTTCAGATCACTCGTGGGGCGTGTTTGCGGCTGGCCTGCGGGCCGGTAGATGTGAACACCGATGAAGCCGGCCACCTCAAATCGGATCTTTGGCCATACGCTCCGTCTCCGTGCCCGTGTGTGTCGTCGGGCATGTGCGCGTGGTGTGTGGTGTGCAGGTTGCATGATGGAGGGGACCTTCTCGACACCACGCATCTTTGAGTTGATCTTCTCGACACCACAGGCCATGAGTGCCGAGACGCACATTCGCTTAGCATAACCTTTTCGTCCTTGTGCGAAATTTGTGCGGCATTTCAACGGTGTGACAACGATCCACGGAGCGACTGCAGAGGACTTCGATGAGGACCCATGAATGACCGTCGTCCCGTGCATGGACGCGCATCTTGTCGACTGGGGCGAGGGCAATTGGGACAATATGGAGAATCACTGCCCTTGGGCAAGCCAGTACAAGTT
>BFEA01000977.1:5852-16301 GCA_003427395.1 Chara braunii
AGAGAGAGAGAGAGAGAGAGAGAGAGAGAGAGAGAGAGAGAGAGAGAGAGTGTGTGTGTGTGTGTGTGTGTGTGTGAGAGAGAGAGAGAGAGAGAGAGAAAAGAAATAGATGCACTGAATGAAAGCCTGTCAAAGTCAACCCACCGGTTCATCCACCCACCCATCAGTCCATGCATTGGTTAGCGATCCACAAACGATACCGATGAATCTCTCATTTCTTCTCCTCTTTGAGTGTTTTGTCCTTTGTTGATTGGTGGTTTTGTCATTTTGATTGATTGTTTTTTTCTGTCATTTTGATTGCTTGTTTGTCATTCGTTGTTTGGCTGTTTGTCATGGGTTCTATCATCAAGCAGGAAGCCCAGAATAAGAGGAGCGATATGATGGAGAGTGGGTTCATCGAGGAACATTCGGCGCGTATCGGAAATATTTTTAGTGATCTTGCAAAAGCAGAGGTGAGGTGTATGGCGGACTGGAAGTCGTACCAGTGCCATCGCTGGACTGCTACTTTGATAGAGGAGAACCACTACGAGCATATAAGCGAGAAACCCCTCTTGCATGCGGTTAAGGCGTCCGCCTATTGAGCCCGACATCGCCGGTTCGAGTCCTTTCAGGACCGAACCGTCAGTTGCTGGTCATGTAAAGAACAAAGAACGTCTTGAAAAATACTTATCGAACAAAGTTGAAGACCATTTGTTTCACCCTAGGCTACCAGAGTGGCCTGGGACCACTTGCCCGGCCAGGCCAAAAAATATATATATATATTTATAATTATTTCTTTAATATTTTAAATTTTTATTTAATTTTTTGTTTCAATATTCAAAATTTCAAATTGATTAAGTTTTTTTTTTTTTTTTTTTTTTTTTTTTCACAACAAGAGTTGCTCGTTGTATTATACAAAGCCGGGAACCTTGCACGGTGTCCCTTACAGAATAGACTCAATAGAGGCAACCTTGAGACGAGCTGCCGGCAACTCCGGCCGGGTTCAAGCCCAGGTCGTCAAACCAGAATCCTCAAGAAAAGAAAAGAACAAACCATGGTCCCAGACGCCTACTCATCCGAAGGCATTGCCAAACCCTGTAAAACCGCCCTGGTCCTTGCACGGCCGGGCTGTCCGGGTAAGCAAGGTGACCCCGGCGGCGCTGCTGGTCGCCTACGTTTCACCTTCAAAAAAAAAGAAAAAAAGAAAAGAGAAAAAAAAGAGAGAGAGAGAGAAGTGAAGCACCGCAAGGTATAAATGGGGGAAGCTTACTTTGTACTACAAGGGTATACAGACCTGAGTTCAATTCCTGAGGACCTTTATGGAGGAAATTAATGATTCTGAATTACCTGAGGCCATTCACGTCAATGATCTCAGTGCAAGTAATATGAGCGAGAGCGATAAACAGAAATCCAACTTGCAAAATCAAAAAGTAGCCCAGATAGTCATGTACCAAGCAGAGAGCACAATGCACCAAGATACCATCCAGATAAGAGCAATACAATGAAGTTGAATGAACTCATATGTCAATGTCGACGCTCTCTGGCCTCACCAACACTGTATCCAATGTCGCTCCTACTGATTGGCGCCCAGCGGTCAGCCTATCTACGTCTGCCTACGTTCATGCAACCAGATCACATCGAAGTTGAAGACCAATGTACGTGACGACCGCCAGCATACACCAGATACGTTCTCTCTCCTCCGCTCATCACACCTTGGTGACTCCCCTCTGTTTGCGCCTCCTACCTGAAGACCACCATTGCCATCACCTGCTACCCGCACGCGCAGCCCGGCTATGGTCGCTGTGCGCCTGCTGCCACCGCAGCACCCCTCTCACCTCCTAGCGCCCTCGTGCGCCCTTGCCAGCAGCGCTAGCGCAGCTGCTTGTGCGACAACACAGCAGTGTGGCCGCATTGCCTGCACAGGCCATAATGCCGTGCCCCTGGGATCTCACTTTCCTATATGGAAAGTGTGCCCTCGCCGCTGGCTGTCCTGGGCCTGGCGTGTAGGGGCCCAGTAGCTTCGAGTTGGCCGAAAGTGTCTGCGCCCAGGCCCACTTTCAGATACTGGCCTGGGCCTCGTGCAGTTAGGCACGTCCAGGTAGCCCTCCAGGCTCCAAATGTTTGCCGCATTCTGATTGGCTCGTGGTGGTTGTGTGATGACAATGCTGCATTCTCATTGGTCTGCGGCCACTGTGTGATTTGTCGGCCTCCCACTGCGTGTGCCCAGGGCACAACCGCCTGAGCCCTGGGCTCAATTGTACACCGCAGCTGTTGCCACAGAAGGCTCACGTCGCCCTCCAGGCTCCAAGTGTTTGCCGCATTCTCATTGGCTTGTGGTGGTTGTGTGGCGACAATGATGTGTTGGCCTCCCACTGCGTGTGCTCAGTGCGCAACCGCCTGAGCCCTGGGCTCAACTGTACACCGCAGCTGTTGCTTCTGGAAGAAGCCACAGAAGGCTCACGTTGCTCTGTAGCCAACTGGCGTGATGCCACTGTCTGATACTCCACATACGAAAAATGTTCAAAAATAGGGCTCTCGTGGATGTACAGGCCCGCCTTCACTTAGGGCGGGCACAGGACTTGCTTGGGGCCGCAGCCTAGAACATTTGCATGCCCAGGAGGGGCCTTCCGAGGGCTCATTCCTCGCATCAGGGCCATTGCCTTTTTTTTTTTTTTTTTAAAGGSGGGGGGGGGGGGGAACCCGGGAAAGCATATCAATGGGTGAAGCTCACTCGTTACACCACCAGTACACTGCCCCAGCCTTGCAGAAAGTTTTTGTCGCCACAAAACCAAAACTCGGAAGGGCCACGCGGCGCTGGGCGCTTCTGAAGAAAAAAAAAAGCGGTGGCCTCCAAATTGGTGCGGGTTTCATGCTGACACCCGCGGGTCGATGTATGGTGTACTGGTGCTTTAAGGCAGGTCTAATTTTATATTAGATGGTTGAAGCTCACTCATACTAATGGGGGGAAGCAGAGGTGAGGTATAACCGTATAACCTTTAGAGTGCTATAAAGGGTAATCCTTCTAAGCCCAACCAATTCAATTACCTGTCAAATCTGGACAGGATGGCCTTTCAGGCCTTTTTTTCATTGTCATTCATTATGATATTAGGGGGAACCCCGTAGCAGCCGCATCCGTGCTCAAGCCTCCAATGAGGGAACATGCGGGAGCTGCACCCACGAGCAGGTGCGATACCTGCTACATCAGGTGGGCGATACCAGTCAGGGGTCAGCTGGTAGCATCAGGACCGAGCTTCTTCGATGGCCAGTCGCTGTGCCTCCCCTCCGGTCCCCTCCCCCTATGAACATCAGCAGTCTCTGCTCAATGCCACTCGGGGGGACGATACCTGCTACATCAGGTGGGCGATACCAGTCAGGGGTCAGCTGGTAGCATCAGGACCGAGCTTCTTCGATGGACAGTCGTTGTGCCTCCCCTCCGGTCCCCTCCCCCTATGAACATCAGCAGTCTCTGCTCAATGCCACTCGGGGGGACCAATGGCATATCTCTAGGTGGCGGAGGCCAAGCTTGCCCAGGATGGTACATGAGGCAGATGGGAATTGAACCCAAGACCTTTTGAATGCCACTTGCGTGCCTCACCAACTGAGCTAGGCTGCTGGATCTCTAACGTGAACGTTGACCCGCCATGTGAGTCTTTGCCATGTGAGTCTTTGGGGACATCCGATAAAATTGGAACGATACAGAGAGAGAAGATTAGCACTGTCCCTGCGCTCCCAGGGATGACATGCATAAATAGAGACATGACTATTGTGTAAGATGATTCAACCACCGACAGCAAATACCTTCTCTCCCCCCCCCCCCCCCCCCCCCCCCCCCGACAAGCCCCATCTATTCTGGGGGCAATAGTCCAGTTACTTACCACCGGAACGCACGAGTCTCAGTACAGGTAGCAAAGAAGACGAGCACGGCCCGCTACCCTTGTCGCCCTGGACGTGATGCAGGGGGGCTGTGGGGGCTGCACGGAGTCACATGCCTGCACCCACCCTCGGCTCGCATAATGGCCAGGAAACCTGGATTCGGTACCCAGGAACACATTATGCAGGTCCCGGGTGGGGCAGGTAAGGGGCCCCCGACAGCCCCGCCAGTCGCTGGGCCGCCCTCACACACGCCAATTGTCACCCTTCCCAACCGTCTTCCTCCCCATGCATGCAATGTTTAATGAATTTCTGTTAGTTGAGGGAGAGCACGACTTCGAAATAATTGTTTTGTATTTTGACTATGCGTGATATTGATTGCTTCATTCATGCAACTATAAACGAGTTAGAAAAAAAAAACAATATTTCATTTGTAAGACTACGAACGAGTTGTAGAAGTCAATATTTCGCTGAGTGGTTATTGTCACTCGTCAAATCATAATCAATCAATCAATCATCATTTTTTTTTAATTTTTTTTTTAATCAATCAATCATGATCATTGTCGTCATGATCATCATTTGCAATAACCCATGCCATATGTCTCGTGGAATTCTGAGGGCCGACCTGGCCGCCCTCAGCCAGGCCAAAAACGAGGTAGGGGACCCCACACAGGGATTCAGGGCCTGGGCGTGCCACAGTTGACTTTTGTCAACTGTCGGGACCCCAACAGTCAAAGTCCAAAGGTATCCAGTCCAGGCCACAGGTCAAGCACACACACTTGTTTGCATGCAGGTACCCAGACAGCATTCAGTCCAAGGGGGAATTCTGCAACTGTAAAATCAAGGCCTTCGGCTGTGACTCAATCTGGACGACTGAGGGGAGGAGACTCGAGGCCAGAGAGCCTCGCCAAACACTACTTAAAGTGGGTCTTCGAGATGGTCAGCATTCAGTCTTGCTATGCTGGTTCAACGCTGGCTTGACTTTGACTTGACGCTGGCATTATGCTAGCGCGACGCTGGCTGGACGCTGGCTGTGCATCAGAGCTGCGGATGACGACACGAGGGAGAGGCGACGCTGGCATTGTGCGCCAGGCATGCTGACGTGGCGCTGCCTCTGGTTTATGTGGCGCTGCCTATGGTCTACGTGGCATGCTGACGTGGCGCTGCCTCTGGTACATGTGGCACTNTATGGTCTATGTGGCATGCTGACGTGGCGCTGCCTCTGGTTTATGTGGCGCTGCCTATGGTCTACGTGGCATGCTGACGTGGCGCTGCCTCTGGTTTATGTGGTGCTGCCTATGGTCCACGTGGCATGCTGACGTGGCGCTGCCTCTGGTACATGTGGCGCTGTTTCTGGTCTACGTGGCGCTGTTCTTGGTCTTCATTGATGATGTGGCATATGCCACCTGTCTTTGCTGCTGACGTGGCATTGTCCACGCTGTCTACATGAGGTGACTGGTTGCGAAGAAGAGGAAGATCAGGACTGTGGAGGGATTGTGACTACGTACCTGGTTGTCTTCATATCGACATTGCTCCAGAGCTGATGAGGAACTAAATAGTTGTGCCCTGTGGCACCTTGAGGATATTTCAGATACTCGTTCAGACTGTTGATTATTAAAGTGGTGCTGGAGGAGGGAGACCGAAGCAGGAGTGGGCATTGCATTTTTCCTCTCCTTTGTCTAATCTCCCTCCTCTCTTCTTCGTCTGTGTATGTTTATCTCGTCTCATTCTGTCTGGACACGATCTTGATTATTGGTACTCATCAGCTGTTGATATTTATCTGGACTTGCATTGTTGACAACTGTGTTCACGATCTGGGTTCATTACACATTGTTCTGTTCTTGTTATATGCTGTGGCTGATTGCCATCACCCGGTCGAAGCACAGATCGTTCGCCACCTCGGGACCTGCCAAATCCTCTGGGACTTCTTCAGTTCAATATACGGAGTTACCTTAAAACCCAATTTGACAGAAAATGTTGTGCTGGACCCGCCAGATGACGATTGGTCAGCGGCGGCAGTAAGTTTTTCAGAAGATCAGCCAGTCTGGCTTTTGCAAGCTGATGAAGTCTTGCCAGGCCTTGCTGAGGTAAGAACTTAGAAGTTAAAACTTAAAAGTTTTAACTTTTTTAAAGTTTTTTTTGAAGTAATCCACCGGGAAGTGTGAAGTGTGCTTGCTATACGGTAACCGGTGGACCAATCGCCCACTTTGCAACGAAGAAGCGAATCTGTTGTTTCAGAACTTATAACAACTCTGCTGCCCGCGTTTTTCATACCCTTTTTTTTTTTTTTTTTTTTTTTTTTTTTTTTTTTTTTTTGAAAGGGGCGACGGCTTTGAGATATCGTCATTGAGCTGACCAGCCCCATGCAATTTAGAAATATTGTCTCATTCATCTGGTCCCATCGTGATGTGGATTTGAATTTGGGTCTGCAATTCAACAGTTCTCAGGTGTACCAGCTGAGCTAGGCTCAATTGATGCTGTCAGAGTTGTCAAGAGGCTCTGCTGTCGAGGTGTTGAAACGACCGTCGAAAGTGTTAGTACGTGACATCTGAGTTAGAGAAACTGAGAATTGCTGCCGAGATATCTGGTTCGTGGACTGAAATGTATCTGACTGCCATTACGGCTTGATGCATTGCTGAGACAGTTACAAGCATGTGCCATTATAGACCTTGATGCATCTGACCATACGCATGTCCAAAGACAGTCAAAAAATTCCTAGTGCGAGTATGCCCTGAGTGAGCGAGCGAGTGAATTGAGTAGAACGAGTGATTGAGGTTGTCTGCCTACCAACTTGCCCAGCTCACTTGGTACACCCCCCCTGAACTGAACTGTTGAAATACAGACCAGATGCGGAGTTCGAACTCCACTGGAAGCAGATGAGTGAAGTACTGCAATTCTAAGTTACCTAGGGCTACAGTCTTCCCCCGAATACAACGCACGGTCATTATAGCTGAATTTGGTGTATCTTTCAGTCTAAATTCAGCTATAATGACCGTGCGTTGTATTCGGGGGAAGACTGTAGTCAGTTAGATGATTATATCTCAAGGCCGTCGCCCTTTTAAAAGTTAAAAAAAAAAAGAGAGATTGGGTCTGCCTAACAGCTGAAGGGCGCATGCATGTAACTGTCTACAATCTTTAGGGGCTAACGCCGTTCCCACATTCCCGATCCCCTCCCCCCCCCCCACACACACACACACAAAAGAAAACAAAGGTGAACGAGTGAGGCTGGGGCTCGGAGGAATTTTGTGTGTCAATGTGATGCATTTGAGGGGGAAACAAAAAAGGAAGAAAGAAACGTGGTGCGCTGAAATGTGCTGTCGGGGGAAGGAGGGTTAAGGGTTTAGGGCGGTGCTAGGGAGTGCGTGGTGCAGCTGAGTATATGTTGCCTCACCATTGCTTCACTGGTCTCTTGGAGTGATACTGATGGAACTGATGGAACTTATGGAACTGGTCTTAATAATGGCCAGGTTCATCGTTTGTTAACATTAACATAGCACAGGTTGTACTGATGGAATTGATGGAACTTATGGGGAACTGATCCTGTTAGCGGCCTGGCAAGTGATCTTATTAATGACCAGGTTCATCCTTTGTTAGGACTAAAACGTCCAATCATTGGGGCTGTATCTGGACTGAAAGTTGCCACAGATACAGCCTATAATGACCGGGCGTTCTTTTCCGGTGAAGACCGTAGTGATACTGATGCATTCGACCTTCTGGAATCGATGGAACTTTTTGAACCGAACTGATGCAGTGGGGTATACTTTTTTTTTTTTTTTTTTTTTTTTTTTTGGACCATATCTCGATTTATGCGTGTCATCCTTGCACAGGGGCCATGCTAATCTTCCTTCTCTGTATCGTTCCAATTTTAAAGGATGTTTTGAAGGACTATGTGGGGTATACTTTGCGAGCATAAACAAGGTTTCCTTGCCTTTTCTTCTCTCCTTTATCTCCTTTACAGAACCTTGCCAGAGCGTTGTACGTGGCCGACCTTATCCGATCAGTTGCGAGAGTTTTGTTCCCCTTCGAAGTGCCTGAGGCCGAAGATATGGTCCCCACTTCTCGCACGTTGTCAATGACCAGCAAGTTCCAGGTTGGAAGCCGGACACCAACGCCAGGATCGTCGAAAAAGAAGGGTGATGGCTCGCGGAAGTCCTCAAAGCCAGGGACAGGAAGTGGACAGGATTCCCCCGCTGGTGGCAGAACTCCCAAAGGCGCAACTACGCCGAGGGGTTCAAAGACGCCCAAGGGTGCAAGGACGCCCAAGGGGGGTGCAAGGACGCCCAAGGGTGCGAGGACGCCCAAAGGGGGTGCGAGGACGCCCAGAGGACTCAGAAAGGAAGCGCTGAGCGGCAGGAACTCGCCTACTAATGCGAATCTCAGATCGAGGGTAGCGACTGCCAGTGGCATGGACAAGAAAGGCAAAGACGCAAAAGGCGGCGGTGGCAAACGACGCACAGGCTCTGATAAGAAAAAGAGGGAAGGGATACCATCCGGCGGACTGAAGGAAATCATCGGTGCGGAAGAAGACAACGAGGAGGATGAATCGGCTCTCACAGAGGAGCAAATCAGACAGAAGGCATTCAAGGTCGCCGCCAAGAAGGAGTTGATCGAGATATTCATCGAGGAAGATCAGGCGCTGCGGCTGCGATTGAGTTTAGTCGGTGCGTAGTACTGTGTGCCAATCCCTACGCCCCCAACAACTCCATACGTAAAACTTTGCTCAGCCTGTTAAAAGCATCAACTGAACTGTAAGGAAGGAGAGGGGAGAAGAGGAAGTAGCTACAGTAGGGAAGGAGAGCGGAGTAGAGAGAGTAGCCGAGCATAGCGGGGGCCCTGTGTGACTGATCTTGATTCAGGAAGATCAGGTGCTCCAGGCACAATTGGATTTTATCGCTACCCATCACACCGATCGGTGACACTCACTTTGCTATGAACCTGGCCATTATTAAGACCAGTTCCATAAAACCTGCCCATGCCGAAAACCTCTCCCAGAAAAGCATCAAGTGAATTGCAGGGACGGAGAGGGGAGAACATACCTCCATTCCCAAAACCTCTCCTGCAAGAGCATCATGTGAACTATAGGTAAGAGAGAGAGAGAGAGAGAGAGAGAGAGAGAGAGAGAGAGAGAGATTGAGAGATTAGCTGAGAATGAGGCTCATGTGACGGTCTGCTACGCTTGAATGTTCTTTGGCCTGAAGCAATGATGTGCAGCGTATGCTTGCTCATAGTACTTGTTTTAACCCCTGCATGCCTGTTGAATTGATTGATGCTGAAGGTCATATGACTGCCCCCATAGTACCCCTTATTGCTTCTTGCTGTTGGGTGGAGAGGTGGCACTGTGAGCAATTCCAGGATTTGTCGACAAGAGCTGTTCTTCGAAGTCAGCGGGTGTTTCGAAAGTCTGTGTGGCCAAAGAGGAAGAATGGGCGCCATTGCTTACAGCCAATTCACGCGTTGGAAAGGGTGCCATGGCTTCCATACCCTGGCCAGGAGGCCCAAGCCAGTTATCTCCAACGCGCAGCCTTTCGAATGAAGTCTGACATTTTTCGGAAAAAGCCTTCATTCTACAGGCTGTGTGGCCAGCCCCAAATTTGCGACTCCGACCCCTAATGAGTTCCGGCTGGCGACCGGACGAAACGACGCGACGTAGGGTCGCGCCATTACTGGCTTGGCTATTTTTGAGTCGGGCGACAGGATACTGGCGACGGTCAGGTTCTGCCCGTCGCTATTGCACGAAGACCAGTTTGATGATGGGCTGTACTTTAGAGTAATTACTTTTGACCCATCTGGGTCGCGTTCGGGAGAATTACGGTGTCATCTTCTTCCTGCTGTTTGATGCTCTCGTTTTCTTTCCCTCTGTCGAATGCGCTCTGTGTTGCTCGATGGTTGGTAGTCTTTCCTCTTGAGTAAGTGTCGTGGTATGCACACTTATGAACAGTCCTTTTGAATGAGCATGTCATTATTGCTGATTGTGATTAAACAATCCAGCCCCAAAGCCTTCCAAAGTAGTTCTACGAACCAAATTGCCAAAACTCTGTTTTTTCACATGGAAATAGTTTAATAGCTAGGCTGTTTCCCGGGCTCCCGGGCACCCAACTTGTGTCCGGTTACACGCCCGGGTGCCCAGCCGGGCATGACCCCCGGGCAGGGTTCCGGGCAGCCCCAGCGCAAAAAAAAAAAAGGCAAAAAAAGAAAAAAACGAAAGTAAATCCAGAAAAAAATATGTTGCGTAGAATTGCAATACAAAACAACTTTTGGCTGAGGGTCACATCAGAATTCCTCACCGAATCTGAGATAAAAAAGAAAATAACAAAATCACACTAAGGCACCCCCCTTAAACCCCCTTAGCCCCTTTAAAACAAATTTATACCCCCCTTCCTCCCCTTATATATATATATGACGATATATATATATATGTGGCGAGCCTTGCACGTGAGAGGCACAGTGGAGGTGGAGTTCAAAGAAGAAGGGGAAATTTAATGGTTTCAATCTGCCTTTGTTTTTTCTTTTTGTTTTTATTTTTATTTTTGCATGTTATCACTGTGCCCGTTTTTTGCTTTTATTCTTTGTTCCGCAAAGTGCGCTCTTTTAGTTTGTAGT
>BFEA01000977.1:45692-56890 GCA_003427395.1 Chara braunii
GGGGGGTTGAAAGGGGAGTCATTCTTCTTTTTTAGTTTAATTCTTCTCTTGTTGTTGAAAGAGAGAGCAAATTTTAAGCAAGAAGAATGGATACACTGGGATGAGAGCCCGCAGGAGGCTCGAGTCTGGATCAAGAAGGGCCCCAATGGGAAGGAAATATGTTTCGGAGGCAGACCAGCCCTATCTTATAAAGTTGAGCCTTACTTAAACTGTTGGAAAGATGCAGATAAGAAAGAGTCGTTTGTCCCCTTGGCACATTACCACACCAGAGTGGGAAGACAACATCTGCTCTCCAAGAACAAGAAGCCTCCAGGTCCAACAGCAGTGCAGAGATGGGTAGGGGAGACGGCACACAGAGTGACAGAAGAGGAGCTTTTGAAGTTCTGGAAACAACTTTGCAGGTTACCGGATCAAAAAGTGGCCAGCTCCTTGTGGTTACAGTCGATGCAGGCTATTCCTTCGTCTACGTGGCTAGCAAATAGGGGTATGAATCTTTCTGTGACGTGTGCCCGTTGTGGGTGGGCAATTGAATCCACCCCCCACCTCTGGCTGCATTGCCCTCACTCCCTGCGCATCTGGCAGTGGTGGAGGAGACATTGGGCCAGGATTAAAACAGCCCCCAGTGATTGGACAGACTTATGGACTCTTCTTGGTTGCTGTGACACATACCCCCCAAAGGATCATGGGTGGCCTTACATAGCCCAGGTCTGCAGAGGCATCATAATGAGTGCAATTTGAAGGGACCGGAATCAGAAGTTATTCAAGGATGAAGACACGGGGTTCGATCAACTGAAGAACTACATCAAATCCAGAATCAGACTTACAATCATTGCTGATCAACAACGGAAGGGCTGGCTGTGGTTCCACAAGACGTGGGCTTTGAAGGACCGATGGGCCAAGGTATCTCCCGAAGGGAAGCTTACTATTTGTAGCTGGTTGGATAAGGACATCCAGTAACAGTGAGGCAGAGGGAAGGTAGAGTGTCTGCTAGTTGGGGTAAAGGGTTTCTCCTCTTGTCAGAGCAGGCAATAGAAGATTTTAGTTGCATTTGCCTCTTCTACTGAGCTTCAAGGCTCAATTCCTGTTTTGGAAGAATTTTAGGTTAGGCTATGCGACGTTTTCATCTCGGGGGTCTGTATGACTTCACTGGCTCTCTGGTTTCATGTTACATCGACTCTGTGCATGATAAGCTAAACCGGCTGATGCTGCCGGGATAACTCCGGGTTGAATTGTGAGGTCCCCGGCCTCTCTCTCTTTTGGTAATAACAACTGTTGTAAAAAAAAAAAAAAAGGAAAAAAAAAAAAGAAAAAAGAAAGAGAGAGCAAATAGCAAAACTTTACTGCGATTACAAAATACTGAAATAGTATTTAATTGTAAAGAAAAATAAAATGTGTAAGTCGTAAACTTTGAAACGGGAAAAAAAAAAAAAAATTGCTTCCCTTTTTTCTCCAATGCATATCATCACGTGCATTTGCATGGATCTTGCTTATTTCCCCTTGGTTATAGTACTTCATACAGGGGGGGGAAGGGGGGGAATCATAAATGAAAAGTATTAATTAAATAATAAATACAGAACTAAAATGTAACTTTGAAAGTAAAATAAAAGATAAATTCTCCCTGTTTCTTCAACTCGTCATATGGTACATTGTATTTGATTGGATTCTCTCTAATTCCCCCCTTTGTTTGAAATTGAAATCAAGAAAGTTGAAAGGTGACAAAGGTCCTTCCTTTTTCAGATTTTTTTTCTTGAGAGTTTTTTTTGTTTTGTTTTTTTACCGAACTGAAACGGTTTCACACAGTTGACCCAACATTTGCAGACACTGAGATTCGATCCCTAGACCTATGCCTGAATCCTGTACATTGACCCTGTGTGCTGAGTGAGATTTGATCCCTAGACCTGTGCCTGTGCCCTGTACATTGACCCAGTGCCTGTGTGAGATTCGAACCCGTGACCTATTCTGTGTCAAAGGTTCCGCTGAAGGTCGGGTAGGTGGACTCGATCCCTACCTTCTTCCCCCGAATACAACGTACGGTCATTATAGCTGTATTTGAGGCATCTTTCAGTCTAGATACAGCTATAATGACCGTACGTTGTATTCGGGGGAAGAAGGTAGGTCTGTAGGTTAGTAGATAAGTCTGTTACCAGTAGTCCTAGGATGATCTGTTCTTTACCTGAGTCTACTGAGGGCATAGAGTCACTCCGTAGGTCTGTAGTCTCTAGAAGGCTGTAGATCCCTGTAGGACGGTCCAGTCAGCAAGCATCAGGGGAGGGCCGCACTTGGGGGAAGGTTCTGGTCACGTGGTATGCGGAAGGCTCCGGAAACACGTTTTGGGGGCCACGCGTTTTGGCCGTTTTGGCCCAGAGGGCCCACACGTTTTGGGCCTACCAGGCCTACGCGGCCTGGAAGATTCTAGGCCTGGGCCCCATGCTGTAAGGGGCCAGGCCCAAACGTTTTGGCCCAGGCCCACGTGTTTTGAGGCAGGGCCCGGCCACCTCCGAAGAAGTATAAATAAAGAGGCAGCGTCCAGCCATTCATTCATTCGCCTGTGAGCTGTGCGGAAGCGCTGCCTTGGTGACTTGTGCGTGGAGGTCTGCAGGTGCCTGGAGCTGAAGTGGGAAGTGAGGAAGACGACAGCCATAGCTGGCCAGGAAGAAGACGACAGCGGCCATAGCTAGGAGGAGGAAGACAACGGTGGCCATAGCCGCCCAGCTGCTGTCACAGACAGAGTATGTGTGTATGTGTAGCGTGGGCATTCAGGGTAGATCCTCGGACATGTGTACATGAGGGAGAGTGAGGCTGTTGGTGAAGACGGTCTTCGGCGGCCATAGCCGCAAGTTTTACAGTTGACTTGAACTGAGTTTTAAGTGCAAGTTCATTGTTGATTCTGAGTTGGAGAAGTTGGTTTGCCATCGGTTTGTCCATGTATGCATGTTGCAAGCAAGTTTGGAGTGCAGTCTGATTTCACTGGTATCAGAACTGGTTCCCGTTGTCCACACCAGAGCTACAGCAAGCTGAAGAAGGAAGAAGCCGCCATAGCCGGAGCACGACAGAGTGAGAGAGAGACAGAGAGAGTGGGAGACAGGAGGCCACAGTGGACAGCAGCCAAAGCTGCCAAGCTCAGTGAAGAGGACAACCAACAAGAGACGAGGAAGGAGTGACGCAGAGAGAAAGAGGAAGGGAGTTGACGAAGAGGGAGGTGAAGAAGCCATAGCCAAGGTGTAGGAAGAAGAAGAGGGCGACGAAGGAGAAGGTCGACCACCATAGTCAGGAGGTCGGAGGGTTGACCAGGGAAGTTGACTGGCATTGACCGTGCTGACCGGAGCGTTGACCAAGGTCGTTGACCGGCATGTTGACCCAGACCATTGACCGACGTGTTGACCAAGACCGTTGATCGGAGCTTTGACCAAGCTGGAGCAAGAAGACGAGCGGTATTCTCTCTCCAAGCCCTGGCCTAGCCCTTACCCTGTGGATGTGCACCCTCACCTTGGTACTTGCTGACGTCAGATCTGTCAGAGTCAGTCATATCTCCCTGTCACTTCTGTCCAGGTCGATAGGACTCAGTGGATGTGGTCGTAGAACTGCGAGCCCAAACCCACACGGGACTTAGTAAGGCTAAAGGCCGCGTCTGACGACTGACACGTTCCGAGGACAAGACCCCCAAGGACCGGTATTGACTGGCGGGCTGCTCAGTGTGGCGTGGGAGGGCCAAACTCCGAGTTGTGGGCTGTGCGTCCAGCTGTCTAAGTCTTTAGAGGACTCAGCTGATCGCGCCGTCCTGTCTGCGACGTTAAAGAATTCTTGAGGAGTTATGGGGGATCTCCTTAAATGCCTCCTGATCAGCCAATAAGTCCTCTAGTGACAGCCTAGAACAGACGCGAGTAGTGGATAGGAAGTTCTTTAGACGTGAGTTCAAACTTGTAGAACTATGTGTTGAGGAGTTGAATCGTCTCTGATTGTGCACTTTCACCATGGTGACCACCAGGTCCGGAGTTGGTAACACCCCCTATAGTAGGGAACAACAAGAGAAAGTTGCCGCCCTTTTGAGAGAAAGAACGGAGAAGATGGAGAAGAGGGAACTGATTAAGCAGGCGAAGATGGTAGCCCTGCGAGAGGAACAAGAGGCGAAAAAGACGCAGATGGAGGAAGAAATGGAAAGGTGGAAGGAGCAGGAGGAGAAGATGGCAGCAATAGAGGCAAAGGAAGAGGAAGAAGAAGAAGTCAAAGAAGAGGAGCCGCTGCAAAGAAGGAGGGGCGAGGCGAGTACGAGTAGAATCTCCCCAGAGGAGGTACATAAGAAGATTGATGAGTGGGTGGCACACATCAAGTTGGGGGAAGATAGAGAGGCCGAGTTGGCGATACCCCCAGAGGAGAGAGAAGCGCCAAGAAGGGAGTTGGAGGCAGAAAGGGACCCTTTGCGGAGAAGAGCGAAGGAGGAGGAACAGCAGTTGGCGTTGAAATGGTGTTTATCCCAAGAGAGAGTTAGACATGTGGAAGCGGCAGAAAGGACAGAAAGGGATTTAAAAGCGGAAGAGACCAGGATGGGGAAGATCAGGGAAGAAACTGAGATAGCAACTAAACTTGATACCCTGACACATAGTTTAGAATCCCTACTGACCGTGCAACGCGAGCAGATGCAACACCTTCGTAGTCATGATCTGTGTAGCACACCAAACATGTTTGGAGCTTTTCTGAACGTCCGAACATATTTGGGTGTTCGGCCGAACGCCTCCCGAACGTGTTGGGCCGAACATATTAAAAAAAAAAAAGCAAATTGGTTTTTGATTTTTGACTCGAATTTGGTTACGAATTTGACCATACCTCCAAGGCAAAAGTTGTTTGAATTATTATTTTACATCACATATATGTTTTTCAGATTTTCCTGCGATGTTTTTTTTTTTTTTTTTTTTTTTTTTTTTTTTTTTTTTTTTTTCATGTTCGCGTTCGGAGGGTTTTGGCGATCGTTCTCGTTCAGTCGTGAACGTTCGGGTTCGGTCACTGAACCCGAACACGATGCTACACAGGTCATGATATCATGTTAGAGGCGATGCGCACTGGATTCAAAGATTTTGCACGTGATATGATGAAGTACTTGGTGTACCAAGCCCACCTCGTGATCAGTAAGACTGGAAAATTATGCACAGGCGCCATTGAGGGCGTCAAGATAGCGGCTTCCAAGGAAGAGGAGCCTGCCCCACGCCGCGAGAAAGTCAAAGTCCATTTCCCTGAGCCCCTCAATGGAAAGAAAGGAGACGACTTTGACAACTGGGAGGCCAGTGTTAACTCCTATCTGTATCTACAGGGTGTCGTGCCAGAAGACCATGTCCTAGTGGCCTTCCAGGCATTGAAAGAAGAGGCGGCCAACTTTGCCAGGTCGCTTGCATGGGCCGCGAACTGTGGCTATGACATGGTCACATATTCACGAGTCACGCCCCTCTCTGAGTTCCTTGAAGCACTCAAGGAACGGTTTTCAGACGTCACGTGAGGGCTTAAGGCCTCTGATAAATTACAGATGATCCATACACACCATTGGAAGAGTGTGCATGCACTCAAATCCGCTATGGACGAGCTGATCATTGTGCCTGGGCATGGAGTAACTGATGCCCAGCTACCCCAACTCTTTTATCGTGCCCTGCCCGAGCATGTGCAAGGGCATTTCTTTGAGAAAAAGCAACAGCTAGGGATGACTTACGATGTTCTCAGTAGGGAGGATGTAGCATTCGCCGCTCGAGCATTGCCAGTTACCACGTTTTGGCACGGAGATCTAACAAAAGGAAAAACATGGAAGGGACGCACCATCTCAGGCCAAATTAAGGCCAAGGATAGTCTAATCCTAACAATGGAAGAGGGTGGTGCAGAGGAAGTACCCGACTCAGACATTGAGTGGGGACTTGAGGAGGAGGACAGTAGTGTAGATAAAGGGAGAACCTACGCTGTTGTCGCAGCCGGAGGGAGGCCGCAAGGAGGAGGACGAGGGCCTGGCCGGAATGGTCGGGCCCCAGGTGGTTGAGGGCAGGGCGGCCAGGGGGTTGGCGGCAATGGAAGCTGTCAAGCGGGAGGAAGGGGTCAAGGTCCCTCGTCTAACCACCCTCGTTAGAGTCGGTCACCTCCCAGACAGGGATCGTGGCACCTAGGTCGGCCAAGGGATGACCTTGGGAAGATTTGGGAATTGAGCAGAGTGTGTGGCAGAGTCGTATAGATAGGTCTCAGTATGTATTCTGTGGGGATCCCGGCCACGTGATTAAATTTTGTCCCAAGTATAGGAGTAGCACTGCTTCTGGGCCAGCAAAAGACAGTCACTGGTAGGGGTCGCAACTGCCCTACCACAGGAGTATGTGGATCTGAGCGCGCACGCAAGATAGTCTCCCACTCCACATATCTCTATGGCAGAGGTTGCTGCCCAGCGTCTAGTAAGCTATCCAGAAACTGCTTGTGTCAGAGTCTCTCTAGACGCTTCCCTCTTAGGCTTAGTTGAAGAGTTGAAGGAGAGAAGGCAAGCCTGGGCCAAGATGAAGAAAGAAGGGAAATGATAGCTAATCCTCGCAGACGTAGAGGTCTTTAGAGCTAGAGTAGGAGCCCTTATAGGTAGTGGGGCCACTAGAAGCTATATTAGTCGTAGAGCGTTGAAGAAATTAAAGCTCAACTTAAAAGTCCAACGTTTAAGAGAGCCTGTAGTCAGCATCCTTGCAGACAATAGTAGGATGCGAGTCGGGGAGTACGTCGAGGGAGTTCGCATATTTCCGCCTAGAGAAGGAAGGGAAGGTAGAGAAGGTCCTCCACTCCTTGACTCTTCTCATAGAGGAGAATCTCCCGTTCGACATAGTTTTAGGGACAGATTGGGGAGAATCTCCCGTTCGACATAGTTTTAGGGACAGATTGGGGAGAGGCAGCAGGAGCCATATTGCACCTTAGAGAACACGAGTGCGGGCTCCCTAGTCCATCAGGCGAAGTCAAGCAAGTCCGCATGTACCATGAGTCTGGGGTAGATAATCCCCTCGCACATTGCTGCCTCAGCGCTCCCGCATTCACCAGACTCGTGCGAAGGAGCAACTTGAAGAGCAGGTGTTCGTAGCCTACGTTAGGCCAGTGTCCGATAAACCCAAGGAGGAAGAGAAGATCCATCCTACTATTGCCAATTTGCTGGAAGAGTACAAAGATTTGTCTGAAGCACCTTCAGGACTAGTGCCAAGACCGATCCAACACCGCATAGAAATAGAGCCAAGCAGTAGAACGCCCAAGGGAGCAGTTTACAGGACGTCTCACAAGGAGCTAGAGGCGCTTCGCAGGCAGTTAGATTAGCTCCTGGAGAAAGGATAGATAAGGCCTAGTTCATCACCTTTCGGCACACCTGTTCTATTCGTCTCAAAGAAAGAGGGAGAATTACGTATGTGTATACACTACAGGGGACTGAACGCCATCACGATCAAGAATGCACAGACGTTGCCCCGTATAGACGACTTGTTAGATCGAGTGCAGGGCTGCAAGTACTTTTCAAAGATAGACCTAAAATCAGGGTACCATCAGATAGAGGTTCATCCTGACGATGAATATAAGATGGCGTTCAGGACGAGATATGAGCATTACGAGCTCATAGTGATGTCGTTTGGACTGTGATGTCGTTTGGACTAACCAACGCACCGGCCACCTTTCAACGCTGCATGAACGACTTATTCAGGTCGTGGTTAGACAGGTTCGTCGTAGTATATTTAGACGATATTCTAGCCTTCATCAAGACCCTCGAGGATCATGAGGGCCATCTAAGGCAGATCCTGGGAAAGTTAAGAGAGTCTAACTTTAAGATCAACGCGAAAAAGTGTGAGTGGGCCAAGACAAAGATCCTTTACTTGGGCCACGTATTAAACGGAGACTGGCCAACTCCTCGAACGCTGATAGAGTTACGATCGTTCCTAGGATAGGCTAACTACTACCGGAAGTTCGTGAGGAATTTCTCTACGATCGCCGCTCCCCTTCGTAGACTACTGAAAAAAGAAACAATTTGGAAGTGGGACCAGGATTGCACTTTGGCCTTCAAGAAATTGAAGGCGGCCTTAATAGAGTACCCTGTCCTCAAAGTTGCTCATCCATCGCTGCCATTTGTCATCACTACAAATGTTAGTCAGTATGGCATAGGCGTCGTTTTGCAGCAAGATGGCAACAATGGTTACAGACCCGTAGAGTTCATGTCAGCCAGGCTGCCCTCAGAGAAGGTTGCAACATCGACATACGAGAGAGAACTCTGCCCTAGACCACTGGAAGCACTACCTGCTTGGGAGGAAATTTATGAGACTCTTAGATGGTTAAAGACCCAAGCCAAGACGATGCCCAAGTTGACTAGATGGGCTGCTGAGATAGACCAATTTGACTTCGAGTTGAAGCTCGTCAATGGAAAATATAACGCGGTAGCCGATGCTCTGAGTAGGAGAGCTGATTACTTCGGTGCGATCGTACGCTATCTAGACATAGGGGCCGATCTACAGCAGAAGATCAGAGATGCATATGCACAAGACCCGGTTTATAGTGAATTGTTGAAGAGAGTAAAAGAAGCCCCAGATAGCAAGCCGCACTATCGAACCACGAACGGGCTATTGTTTGAGGAGACTAACGTCGTTGACGGACTCTACATCCCCAATAGTGAAGAGAGTCGTAGTCTAATCCTAGGGGAATGCCGCTATACAGAAGGGCACTTCGGCTGGCAAAAGACTCTAGCTAACCTGATGATGTCCTACACGTGGCCCGACATGAAATTGGACTGCATAGAATATGTACGCAGCTGCAAAGTTTGGCAGCGCAATAAGACGACTAGAGCACCATTGACTTTTATATTGGGGTCAGAAGTAGGCATGGCAAAAGTCAAGTCATGGTCATAGTAGATCGATTTAGTAAGTATGCAGTTATTTTTGTTCCGCTACCGACAAAAGGCGGACAAATTTAGTAATAGGAAAGTTCTTTGATTTCTGGGTAAGCGAGCATGGCATGCCGCTGTCCATAGTTAGTGATAGGGACACGCGGTTTACCAGCCAGAATTGGCAGGATCTTATGAAAGTCTATGGATCTAAGTTGTTGATGTCATCAGACCGACACCCAGAGACGAACGGTCAGACAGAGCAGATGAATAAGATCTTGCAGCAATTACTCAAAATGTATATTAGATCGGATCAAGTGAACTGAGATGAGATGCTCCCCAAGGTATGTAGAACTCCTAACGAGCTGCATAAGTCCTTTAGACCAAGGAGACCTTTTGAAGGACTGAAGTGGGACCAGATTCAGAGACTACCACCCGGAACTAGAGAATTTGCACTTTCCAAAGTGATTGACAATCTTAGAAAGGCCCAACATCGTATGATAGAACAAGCTAACAAGCACCACCGACCTTCGCAGTTTCAGGTAGGCGACTTAGTCTGGGTCAAGTCAAAAGAGTTTGCACCAGAGGAGAACATATCGCAGAAGCTCTTAACTGCGTATAGAGGACCATGGCCTGTCCTAGAAATCAAAGGAGGGGAGGACGGGCCGTCATACACAATAGATATCCCACCGCACCTCCACACGTACCAGTCTTCCATGCATCCAACTTATTGCCGTGCACTGTATCCGACAGGTTCCCTTCGCAGAGATTGATGATTTCGCCAAATATGGATGGTGCATATGACATAGACCACATAGTGGAAGAGGACATGTTTAGAATAGGAGGTCGAGGTCGTCCCCAAAAGCAATATAAGGTCAGGTTCGCATATCAGGAATCAGAGGACGACAAATGCTTTACTAGAACAGAGCTTTTAGAAACCGCTCCCGACATAGTACACACTTATGAGAGAGCAAGAAAGAGAAAGGGTCCTATTTTGAGTTGAATTGTTCTCGGAGGACCTCGAATTTAGGACGGCGGGAGTAAAACGGTTTCACCCAGTTGACCTGACATTTGCAGACACCGAGATTCGATCCCTAGACCTATGCCTGAACCCTGTACTTTGACCTTGTGTGCTGAGTGAGATTCAATCCCTAGACTTGTGCCTGTGCCCTGTACATTGACCCGGTGCCTGTGTGAGATTCTAACCTGACCTATTTTGTGTCATAGGTTAGGCTATAGGTCGGGTAGGTGGACTCGATCCCTAGGTCTGTCGGTTAGTAGATAAGTCTGCTACCAGTAGTCCTAGGATGGTCTGTTCTAGAAGTCTCTACCTGAGTCTATTGAGGGCTTAGAGTCTGTTCGTAGGTCTGTTGGCTCTAGAAGGTTGTAGGTCCCTGTAGGACAGTCCAGTCATGAAGTATCAGGGAAGGGCTGCACGTGGGGAAAGGTTCTGGCCACGCGGTATGCACAAGGCTCCGGAAACGCATTTTGGGGGCCACGCGTTTTGGCCCAGAAGCCCCACACGTTTTGGGCCTACTAGGGCTAGCGTAAGCCTACCAGGCCTTCGTTTTGGCCTTGAGGCCCCACACGTTTTGGGCCTACCAGGCTTACGTGGAAGATTCCAGACCCGGGCACCACGCAGTAAGGGCCCAGGCCCACGCGTTTGGAGGCAGGGCCCAGCCACCTGCGAAGAAGTATAAATAAAGAGGCAGCGTCCAGCCGTTCATTCATTCGCTTGTGAGCCATGCGGAAGCGCTGCCTTGGTGACTTGTGCGTGGAGGTCTGCAGGTGCCCGAAGCTGAAGTGGGCAGTGAGGAAGACGACGGCCATAGCTGGCCAAGAAGAAGACGACGGTCATACTTGGCCAGGAAGAAGACGACGGTGGTCATAACCGCCCAGCTGCTGTCACAGACAGAGTGTACAGAGTATGTGTATGTGTAGCGTGGGCATTCAGGGTAGATCCTCGGACATGTGTACATGAGGGAGATTGAGGCTGGTGGTGAAGACAGTGTTCGGCGGCCATAGCCGCAAGTTGTACAGTTGACTTGAACTGAGTTTCAAGTGCAAGTTCATTGTTGATTCTGAGTTGGAGAAGCTGGTTTGCCATCGGTTTGTCCATGCATGCATGTTGCAAGCAAGTTTGGAGTGCAGTTTGATTAAAGGTTTTCTTTCTGAGTGAGGATGCCGCCCGACCGGGCTCGGCCCGGCCCGTTGGACCCGGGGCGGCCGCCCGAGTAAACCGGGTGGGCCAAAAAAACGCCCAGAGTTTTATTTTATTTTGTTTTTGAAACCGGGGTCGTTCTGCGCTCGGCGAGAGGACCTTGAATCTGCAATAAAATTTTGGTTTTGGGGGTGG
>BFEA01000977.1:57620-72247 GCA_003427395.1 Chara braunii
TTTTGTTAACCTGTCGTGTCTCACGTGACCTACCGAATGTCAACGAACTAGAAGAAGAAGAAGAAGAAGAAGAAGAAGGAGAAGAAGAAGGAGAAGAAGAAGGAGAAGAAGAAGAAGAAGAAGAAGAAGAAGAAGAAGAGGAGGAGGAGAAAGAAAACGAGTGGGGGAGAAGGGGAAGACGAAGAAGAAGAAGTAAGCTTATGGAGGAAGATGAAAACGCGAGGGGGACGAGGGGAAAACAAAGAAAACGAGAGGAGGAGGAGGAGGAGGAGGAGAGGAGAAGAAGAAGAAGAAGAAGAAGAAGAAGAGCCGAGAAGAGGGGGGGTAGGTGGACGACCTGTCGTATCTCACGTGACCTACCGAATGAAGAAGAAGAAGAAGAAGAAGAAGAAGAAGAAGAAGAAGAAGAAGAAGAAGAAGAAGAAGAAGAAGGGGAAGAAGGGGAGGAAGGGGAAGAAGACCTAGCGAATGGAGCAAAAGAAGTAGTAAGAGTAGTAGTAGTAGTAGTAGTAGAAGAAGAAGAAGAAGAAGAAGAAGAAGAAGAAGAAGAAGAAGAAGAAGAAGAAGAAAGGTCGAGGAGAAAGATGAAAACGCGAGGGGGAGGAGGGTAAGAAGAAGAAGACGAGGACGGCGAGGAGAGAAGAAGGAGAAGAAGAAGAAGATGAGCGGAGAAGGAGGAGGAGGACGGCCTTCGTTTTTTTTTTGTTTTCACCTGTCATGTCTCACGTGACCTACCGAATGTCGATGGATTAGAAGAAGAAGAAGAAGAAGAAGAAGAAGAAGAAGAAGAAGAAGAAGAAAAAAAACGAGTGGGGGAGAAAAGGTTATGGAGGAAGATGAAAATGTGAGGGGACGAGGGGAAGATGAAGAAGACGAGAGGAGGAGGAGGAGGAGAGAAGAAGAAGAAGAAGAAGAAGAAGAAGAAGAAGAAGAAGATGAGCCGAGAAGGGGGGAGTAGGTGGACGACCTGTCGTATCTCACGTGACCTACCGAATGATCAAGAAGAAGCAGCAGCAGAAGAAGAAGAAGAAGTAGAAGAAGAAGAAGAAGAAGTTCATCGGGGCCTTCGTCGTTACCTGCAACAGTTACCCTAGCGGCAGGGCCTTCGTCTGCCCGTCCTACACAAACCCTAAACAATTCAGACAAGAAGAAGAAGAAGAAGAAGAAGAAGAAGAAAAAGTAGAAGAAGAACGGCGCCTTCGTCATTGGGGCCTTCGTCGTAGCAGCAGCAGCAAGACAGTCGGGGCCTTTGTCGTAGCAGCAGCCGCAGGACACTCGATGGCGATGGTGACGGGCGATTGGCTACTTGCGACGGGCGACGGCGCAGCAGGATGGCGCAGGAGCAACTCCGATCGTGCTGGGGGGTGAGTGGCAGACCACCCCAGCCGACCCCAGGTTTGAACGGGGGTGAAGGTTGGCATCGGCGCGAGTTTCAAAAAAGCAGGCCTAACGGGCCCGACGCGACGGTTTCTTAGGCCGGTCGGACCAGGTAGGCCTGTGGGGAGGCCAACACTAGCCAAAAGGGGGTCCGAAACCCCCCTACAGGTGAGTGCGCTGGGGGGGGCCGGCCCCCAACCGCGTGCCCTGCCCGGCCAGGCCGCCCGGGACCTCCGCCGGGCCCCTGCCGGTCACCCGGGCGGCCCTGATCCCCACTCAATGTTCTTTTTTTTTTTTTTTTTTTTTTTTTTTTTTTTTTTTACAGCACACACAAACCCCTTCTATTATGAGGGTACAGACATATCAGGAAATAGGCAAGGCAAGAAAAGAATCAGAAGATTCATTGAAGGCATCGCGCTTGCGCCGCTCGGTTAGCGCATCACTGCGCTCGTGCCGCGTCGGCCCCGTACGGGCGGTAACTGGGACGAGAGTGGAGGAACGCGGTTTCACCATAGCTCTATCGTCCTTCTTCACCATGCGCGCGCCGCACTCTACGGACATCTAAGCCCAGCGCACACGAGAAGGGAAAGGAGACGAATGCCTTTTGCACCATGAGGGAGGCGCACACGAGCCAACGCCATCGCGAAGAACGATCCTCCCAGCGCGGATGAACGGGAGAGAATCCAGGCGACGAATACACTCTGGAGCTTCCTGAAGGAGAAGACCACCCAGTCTGTGTGAGAGCATTTTACTAACCTACGCAGTCCGGCCCCCCCCCTCCTCACTTCCACCTCATGCCGTTCCCACCCAAATCCCGTCCCTGGCTAGATCTTCTCCTATCCGGACCCCTCACCGTCGACACCTCACCGCCAGCTCCCCCCACCTCGGCTCAATCACGCTCCTACTGCTCTCCTTCTTGTCTTCACCTAATTCCCCACCACGGACAATTATATCGTGTCCTCCACCAACCACATACTCTCTCTCCAAATCTACCTCAACTTCCCCGCCGTCTAGTCCGCCCAGTTCTTAGGTAGAGTCATTTCAAAGTCGAGATTTTGATTCACAACTCATCGCTACCTCAATCTAGTAATACGCCGAAATTCGATCTTCCTTCATACCCTCCCCCACACCCCACCATCGTCACCCACTCCCTCCCCAACTCCGGATCCGCGATGGTTCACATTCGTCCCCCCATCGACATTGATCCTGACTCTGTCGTTGGCTTGTCCCGGCGACAGCTTTCCCCTCCTACCATCGATTTTCTCTTGAGAAAGCGCCCCCCTCTCCCATCCCAACCCCCCCCTCCACCCGTCCCTATCCTGATCCTAGTCAGGTCCTGCCCCATCCTTATCCTGACCTCTCCTCGATCCGAACGAGACACCATCCCGTTTCCACTCGATTCCAACCGACCCCAACCCAACTTCCCCTATCCTACCTCATTCCCACCTCTTTCCCAACTTGACGCCTTCCCAATCCGTCCTCCCGACCCCAATTTGACTACCACTCCTCTCCGACTTTACCCTAACCTGTCCCCGTCTCGATCCCGAACCCACCCCATTTACAACGGGTTTCAAACCCGACCCCATCCAGATCCCAACCCATCCCCGACCGCCTCTGCCATCATTTCCACCCCGACTCCAACCTGATCCATCCCATTCCCAACCCGAATCCATCCCTTCCCCAACCCGTATGCTTACAGACCCCAATCAGGCCCCATCCCGATCTCCACCCGTCTCCTTCCTAATCCCGACTCGACCCCTACCCCACGCCACCCCGATCCCAACCAATCTACAACCTGATTCCATCCCCGGCTCAGCCCGACCCCACCCGGTCCCCAACCCGACCCCGTTCCGACCCCAACCCGACTTCATCCCAACCCCAACCCCAACCCGACTCCATAAGTCCACAACCTGTTTTCATCCCGACCCCAATAAATCGCCATCTCGATCTTGACCCGGCGTCATCTGGATTCAACCTATCACCATACCGATCCCAACCTGACCCCACCCCAATCCCAACCTGTCTCCAACCCGACGCCACCCCTAGCCTAACCCGATCCCATCCCGATTCGACTCCAACCCGACCCGAACCCGACTCCGCCAGATCCCATCCCGTCTCCATCCCGGTCCAAATTCATCTCCATCCCATTCTCGACCCGGTTCCATCCCGACTCCAGCCGTCTCCATTCCGATCCCAATCGGACTCCATCCCGCCCCTGACTTGTCTTCAATCCTTATCAACCCGAATCCGCAACTCCTCGCCAGACCCCAACTCACCCCCACATTCTAGCCGGACACGTCCCTGCTCAACTCCACCCCGATCTCATCTCGACATCCATCCCGACCCCTCCCTCTACCCATATCAGATTACATCCTAACCAGTTCTCACCCTGAACCCAACCCGGCCCACCTTCGATCCTAATTCACGACCAACCCGACCCGTTTTCTTCCTAACCTATCTCCATCCCAACCCACCTCCAACCCGACGTCTTCCCATCCCGATCCCATCCCGACCATGACCCCAACCCGATCCCAACCGATCCTGACCCCAACCCGATCCGATCCCATCTCGATCCTGACCCCAACCCGATCCGATCCCATCCCGATCCCATCCCTTTCCTGACCCCAACCCGATCCCAACCGGTCTCCAACCCGACGTCTTCCCATCCCGATCCCATCCCGATCCCGACTCGACTTCATTCCGACCCCACCCCACCCCCCAAGCATGTCCACGTCACTACCTCGATCTCTCCCAACCCCCAAATAGCCCGACCTCACCTTGACCCAATCATTCCACCCCTCATCCCACCTTCTCTCTCCCACAAGCTTCAATCTCAAGGGATCTCACACTAACTTACCCAGAGGATCCCAAAGTTTTATCCCCAGATCCTACCCCCCACACGACCCCATTATCCTTGACTTCTCTCTACTCAAAGATTGGTCTTTTCCGGGAACGAATCACGGCCACATCCACAGCCTTCCCCCCTATCAGGGGGAGCATCCTCCACACCCAAGGGGTCAGAACAAGGACTAGGATTACCCTCGATCAGAATGGCATCCCCGATCTCCTATTCGTCCATAGTCAGTCAAGGTACGGGAGAAAACGGCAGCATTGTCATTGACAACGAAGCTCTGAAGTTCTTGATAGAGAAAACCAAAGTCCAAGGAGAGCAAATCAGAGAGACTCAAAAGGTGGAAGGCAAAGAAGAAGAGATAATCATATGGAAATATCCGGAAGAAAAGGTGCTAGAATTGGATGAGTTGCATGAGAAGCACGGTGTGGTTTTCAACTTTGCACGGAATGGAGCAAATCTCCAGGCGCCGGAGAAAAGAAAATGGATCATAAAGGTAATCAAGAAAGAGTTGAAACTCAAACAATCGGGTGAGACTTTCACACTGCAGATCCTTAGTCGAAACAACATCATGGCTCTTTTCATACGAGAGAAACATGCAAAAGCAGCAGCGGACTTACAGTCCAGGAACTGTCATGGTTCAGTATGCACAATCAGCAAGTGGAAAAAATTGTCTTCCCAGAAACAAAACCAGACATTCGCAGTCTCATACAAACAAACACTGTTGAAAGAAAATTTCTGGGTACAATTTGACAACGTGCAACCGGGTCTGCACGGACTGTTAGTGGATAGACTGGAAAGGCAATATCCGGCAAACAGAATCCTGAAATGGGTGCTCCCTACACCGGATTTTCTGGCTCCGCACTGCGGATCAATGACGACAGTTATCGAGGTGAAGATGGATAACCCCCCGGTATTTCCACAAGTCTGGAAGTTTCAGATCGAAAACAGGACAGTGGAAGTCAAAGTTTCAACCAAGTCCTCACCGATTTGCTTTCGGTGCAGAGAAAGAGGCCACATGGGAATAGATCCGAACTGCCCCAAATACCCGAATCAACCAAAGGAACGGAAACTCCTCCCCAACATGTTAGTAGAGGTGGAGGACGCCCCGGGCATTTGGTTCATTCCGGACAGTAATTACAATGGATGGGTCTTTGATGATAACTTGGATGTTCCAGACTGGGTATGGCACTATGCAGATCAAGAACCAGAAGTTAAAAAACCCAATGTCTTTCCCCCGGCAGACAGCAGATGGCAGAAAAGAGCCATAGGGAAGATATCGGCCAACCCATCAAAAATTACCACTGATCCACTGATTGACTCTCGTGTCATCAAAGAAGAGAAAGACAGAGAAGACTTGCTGTGGGATTTGGAAGCAGTAAAAGAACAGGCAATACTGCACTTCAACAAGGATTCGTCGAGCTTTAGAAGTATGTTGTCAGAAGTGGAACAAACATCATTTCAAACCAGAACAGGGACTCAAACAGACAACAAAAGAACAATGGAAAATGGAAAGAGGCAAGGGAGTCAGGAAGGGGGCTCAAAGAGGAGGAAAGCAGTACATGCGCAAGGGAAAGAGGAGGTGGTAAGTCTCCCAGCAGACAAAGAAGGAGAAAAGGGAATGACAGACTCTGGTGGTACAGGGTCTGAGAAGACAAGCGAGAGTGATAAAAAGGAAAGGGACAGCACAGGATCTGATAGTGAGGGGGATTCCCACAGATCTCTGCAGTGGCTCAAGGAATACATAGAAAAGGTGAAGAGGGAAAGGGAACACGCCCTTGACATTCGGGCAGCCTGTCTCAAATATGCGGAAAAACATCAGAAGAATATTAAGAAGGGGATGGGTGAAGCAGGGAAATTAAGCAACCAATTCGATGTCATCAGGAAAGTGAAGGAGGAAGAATTATCTGAATACACAGCTTTCAGATATGCGAAAAAGAAGAGGGCAAGGGAACAGGGAGTGAAGGACAGGGATAGAACAGCCCCAGAATGACTTCCAAGATTTGCGCCCCAAGAAGTGGAGATCAGGGCAAAATCAGAAGAAGAAGAACCCAAACATGACCCAGACAGATTCTGAGGAAGAATCAGTGCGCACACAGTTGGAGAAGGAAGCGGTAGTAGTCATTGCTCAAACAGAGAAGCTGAACAGACTGAATGAGGAATACTCACCAGAATTCACCACGATCACTCACATTGCCAGGGATCAGGCCCCACTGGTAGTAGAGACAGCCAAATCAGCAAGACTGACACTGATGAACATTCGCCCCCTGATTGCTGCAAGGTATGTAGAAAAATTGGAGGAATGGCAAATCGCAACAGACGTGTCCTATTAGATCCCATGCTTCGAGGAAGGGCAAAATGTGGCCACTGCTCTCCGCGAAAAGATATCCACGGAGTATCCATTGGGGGTCTACGACTCTTTGCCCAGCAACTTCGAGCATGAGGATGCAGTCCCTGAACAAGAACACGAGGGATCAACCACACAGCACTCAGAGCATGACAGGCACTCGCCTCAGGCATTCTCACCTATGATTGTCAAGCTGTCAAACAAAGCAAACCTTTGTTCAGGGATGAGATGGAGGCCGTGGAGAACGATCAAAGTTGTGCCTTACAGTGTCCTGACAGGCTCGAGCCTGCCGGCAGAATTGGCAGCAGTCTCTTTGGCCCAGTTGATCACCTCAGGAATGTTGGAAGGAGATGGTAACTTAGATGCAAGGGCATATCCGGTGGACAGGGAGAGGTTTTATAGGAGTGACGAATCCTAGGGGGAGGACAAGGAATGGCACTCTGACGATGAGAAAGAGGATGAGGATCAGGTCGATGCGATGGACTCAGACAACGAGGACAGTGATGAGTTGTTTGAGATCCCCAGAAAGGAGAAGGATAAGACGGATATTGTGGATCAGCCCACGACAGACCCTCAGGGGGGAGAGGGACTGTTGGACATGGACTCGGGGGGGGGAGCGCCTTCTTAGAACATTTCAACGAAAGATTGATAACCCAGTCTAGCCCAATCTAATTCAGGGGTTCCCAGAAGATGGAAGACTTCAGGAAGAGGGCCAATGAGAAAGAACGCCAGAGCGACTGGAAAGACCAAGGTATCATCATTCGTTCATGGAATGTGAATGGTTTGGGCAATGTCATGGAAAAAGAAGAAAAATAGAATGACATAATCCATGGCTTAATAGTCAAAAACAGTACTCCAACAGATATAATAATGTTGCAAGAAACCCACTTATCATTCTCAACATAACACAGCAGAATCAAAAGATTTGTGTCAAGGAAATTGGGAGGGGTCAAGGATGAAATATGGTCGACAGACAATGTCTCAAATACCAAAGGTACAACTATCCTGATTCCCAGATCTTCACGCATATACAAAGAAGGAAGCGTTATGAATAAGGAAGCGGATTCTAATCAAGGAAGATGGTGCTCAGTACAATTCAAATGGAAAAATGAAGAATTCCTCCTTTTCAATATCTACGCCCCAAATAACGCTGTTGATAAAACATCCTTCCTGACAGAATTGGGGGCAAAAATACCACCGCTAACTTCATGTATAATGGCTGGAGACTGGAACGCAACACTAGACCCTACAACAGACCGCATATCTAGATCTTCCAACAACTACAACTCTCAGGAGGCAGTCCCGATCCAGAGACTAATGGTGGACCACGACTTAGTAAACCCCTTTAGAATCTTCCACCCAACGGCGAAAGCATTTACCTTGATTAAGAAAAGTCATGCCCAACACACAGCCTTCTCTAGAATAGACTATTTCCTGGTATCAGCCACAGTGATGGGAGCGGTAAAAGAGATGGCAATCCTGCAGTTAGCACCCTATCCAGGCCTGGACCACAAACCTATTGAACTCACGATATGCTTCGAGCAACAAATGAAGAAAGGGGCCAGTTTTCACAAACTGAACAACTCTCTCCTACTGAGTCAAACCTTCCAAGAAGGGATACAGGAATTTTGGAAAGAGAGGGGCATGTGCCGACTGCCCACACAGGACCGCTAGGAATGGTTTGTAGAAAGCTACTCGCTACTGGCAGAGACTGCAGCCAGCATGTCAAGAAAACTAGCCTCCATAAGGAAACAGAGAAAGCAAAGCTTGGAAAAGGCCTTGAAAATAGCAGAAATTAACCTTAGAGATAACCCATCCTCAATGCTATACATGGGAATATTCAAAAAAGCAAGGGAAGAGTTGGCAATGTGGAGGTGGTGGGAATTGAAAGGCATGCAGGTAAGAGCCAGGATGTGCGAATATGATCTTAGCGAATCAATGTCGAAACACTTCTTTGCCCGTATCAAAGCGAATACAAGGGCGGCCACAATAGAGAAATTAAAAACCCTAAGAAACCCAGAGGTGTCGGAGGAAACCAGCGAAGGGATTCTGGGGATTGCCAAAGAATTTTACCAAGACCTATATCAGACAAAAACCCAAACACCGACACCAAGTAACACATTGGATGCGAGACAAAGGATGTTACAATATCTGGAACAAACAATATCGTCAGAACAATCAGAGGAGTTAGACAGGCCCGTATCCTTGGAAGAATTAAACCAAGCTCTCAAGAACATGAAAAATGACAAAGCACCAGGAATTGATGGACTGACGAAAGAATTCTGGGAAAAATTCTGGCCAAACCTTGGGGGAGATCTCCTGAATTTCTACAAAGATAGTTATGAGAAAGGAGGCTTAGGCAGCCTGCTGAGTAGTAGTGTGGTAACACTACTGTACAAAAAAGGGGACAAAGAAGACATCAGGAACTATAGACCTATCTCACTGCTAACTCTCCCATACAAAATCCTGGCCAAGACTCTAGCTGCCAGAATTACGAAAATAACAATTTAATGCTTCCACATTGATCAGACGGGCTTCATCCTTGGACGGTATATATTAGACAATGTGTTAACTCTAAATGAAGCTGCTAATAAAGTCAGAGAGAAGAGGATAAACACAACTATACTCTTCTTCGACTTGGAAAAAGCTTATGACCAAGTCAATTGGTCGTTTATGGATGAATGTATGGAACGCTGTCGGGACAGAAACCCCTGGGAGGGTTTCTGCCCGAGTTTGTCAAGGTCAGTCGCTGTCCGATTTTTTTATGGGATTGAGGAACTGGATGAGATTGACGTTGCCAAAAGTTGTTCAGACCAACCCTATAACTGAGAAACCTAAAGCCTGACGTCGTTGATGTATGACGTCGTTGACATGTGACGACAACGGCGTCCGTTCGAGACAGCGGGAGTCGGCGGTATGGCCTGTCGTCCGCAGGTCTCAACATGGCCGCAGGGGTGCGCGGTCGTAGAAAGTCTGAGACTAGACTTATTCTACCTAAAAGATGTCGCGCGGCTTAGCAGCCGCGCGATTCAGGGCCTAAGTAGGCTAAAAAGGAGGGATGTGCAGGGTATAGGGCTACGGTGCGAGAGGAATAGCAAGGTTTTTTTCCTTTTTTCTGTGCCGCCGGGTTAACCTCGAGCCAGGGTGAGGCCAGCAGGCCTATACCGAGGCCTACCCGATGGGCGGGCCCAGAGCGGTGGATGGGCAGCCATCCATAGGGAAGAAGCGGGCAGGCAAAGCCTTCAAGGTCACAGTATGGGGGAAACCTGACTGGGCGAGCTCTTCACATAGGCGAGCTGCTCCTGTCGTTATCATGATAGGAGCTAGCCCAGTAGGTTATCGCAGAGGACTCTTACCTATCTGGTACCGGGATCAAGCTTGGCTGCAAGCATCTTACCGGGCCAGCTCCTCTTGGAGCAGCCCAAGGCAGTTGGGCGCGGCCAATCTCGGCCGCGCGATCCTCAAGATCGTGCGGCTGAGATCTGCCGCGCCCAGATCAAAGTGGCCCCTGCGCAAGGATGACACACATAAATCGAGAAAAGGCAAAAATTTTCCCTTTTTGGTCTCAGATGGGGTCGAACTTGGGTCTGTAATTCGACAGATCGTGTTAGGGGGGGCCACACGATGTGATCACTGACGTGGCCGTTGGCATAGCCAACGACAAAAAAAAAAAAAAAAAAAGGGAAAACAGTTTTTGCAGAAGGCTCCCACTTCGTCTTGGAGACTGTGTGGGAGCACAAAGACTCCCACTTCGTTTTGGACAGATGATTGTGGCCGCGAGATCTTGAAATCTCGCGGCCCACAGTTCACACACGGAAAGCAAGAGGGGGTTGGAGTTGAGTGGAGAGTGAGAGAGAGAGAGAAATGGGAGGATGGGGAGAGGAGGACCTGCTCCTCCCGACCTGCCAGCTGCCTCCCCGTTGTTAGGAGGGGTAAGAAGAGAAAAAAAAAGAAAAGAGGAAAAAGAAAAGAAAAAGAAAACGAAAAAACGGGATCTGAGTTTTTTCTGAGAAGCTGTATTTTTCAGTTTGCGCCACTATTTTTTTGGTGGCGCAAAATAATTTTGTTGACCTTGATTTTTTTTTCTGTAGGTAATCAGGCACGTACGCCATGTGCATGAATTTGTTTAGATTTTTTTATCTAGCGAATATTTTTCTAAAATTCTTCAAAGTCGGGGTACTTTTTGCACCCCGCTTTGAGGCTGTCGGGATTTGAACTCGTGAATTTTCACGAGTTCTTTCCCTACCTCTCCCAATCTGACAACTGCCATCCCCATTTTCAGGGGAGGGCAGGGGAGAAAAGAAAAGAAGAAGAGAAAAGAAGAGGGGGGGGGAATAAGGCAAAACGAGGCTGCTAGATCAGCAGCAAAAATAAAAGAAATAACGTACCTGGCCACTGTCGGGGCCAGGTTCCCAAACGGTTTGCTGCACTTGGTGCAGCAAACTAGCAAAGGAGCTTGCACCGAATATGGCCAGGGTTGAGAGAGAAAGAGGGCACCTTTCTTAATTTTGTGCTTGAACCTGGCCGCTGTGGGGGTCATGTTCTCAAGTGGTTTGTTGCACCTTGTGCAACAAACCGGCTAAGAGCCTGGCTCTGAACTTGGCCAGGTCTAGGAGGAGGTGCACTGCTGAGGTTGAACCTCAGCAGTAGCAGACCAACAGGGGGTTGTGGCTGGATACAGCCCCCCCTTGCTGGTTTCACAGCAGGAAAAGGGCCAGGTCCTTTTCTTTATGAGTAGACCTGGCCATTTCCGCTGTGTGGGGCTGGTATGTGCCCTTGATCTCGCCAAGAGATCAAGGGCCCAGCCTGAGCTTGAATTTTTGGCTGAGAGCTCAGGCTGCTACCACCACCTCCCACAACTATAAAAGCAGCCAGCAAGCAGCCAGCCAGCAATCATTTGTGGCTGGTGCTGGTAGCAATTCACTTGAGTGAATGTTGGCTTGCTGTTGCTGGGAGGAGCTGCTAGTGAGAGGAGGGGGAACTGCTGCTGGCTGAAGAGGAGGTCTGCAAGGGAGGGAGGAAGAGAACTGCTGGAGGTGGCCATAGCTGTGGAACACAGCCATAGCCGCCATCTCAGCAAGGTGAAGAGAGAGGGAAGCACTGGAGGTCTGCAGGGAGCATGAGAGTGAGGGCAGCCATAGCTGCCGCTGCAGCTGGTGGAGCGCAGGGGAAACTCTGCCCGTCTTGCACGGCAGTGGCAGGGTTTTTAGCAAGCGGTGCAGGGGAAACTCTGGCCGTCTTGCACGGCGGCGGCGAGTCTTCGGCAAGCGGTGCAGAGGAAACTCTGCATGTTTGGCACGGCAACGGCGGCGCTTTTTGACGGTGACGCGGAAGCGCTGCCGGTTTTTTTTGCGGCAGCGGCAGTGCGTTCTAGGTAGTGACGCGGGAGCGCTGCTGATTTTTTTGCGGCGACAGCGCGGGCTTGACGGCGGTGGTGCGGAAGCGCTGCCAATTTTTTTTGCAGCGGCAACGCTGAGATTTTGGTGGTGACACGGAGGTGCTGTCGAAACCTTAGGGCGTCGACGGTGTTTTTTTTTGGCAACGACGCGGACGTGCTGCTGAACTTTTGCGGCGGCAGCAGCACGTTCTAGGTGGTGACGTGGAAGAGCTTAGACTGTGAGGGGCATTTTGTGGCAGTATGTTCTGGTATTGTTGGCAACGGCGTGGTGGTGCGGTTGGTGGCGGCGACGCTGAGACGCCGTCAGATTACTGGGAGGTGGTTGTGTGTTGAGAGGGTGTCGCGGCAAGCGACCGTACTAGGAAGTGGTGTAGATCGTTTTGCGGGCGACTTGCTGTGACGATTGTCTTCTCTGGAGTGTGATTTTACACGGTCTTCTTGAGTGGGCCGTCTCTTCAACTTCACTCAAGATCAGTTTGACTCAGACCCTTCACACCTGTGTGAACCCGCACTTGCTCGACCTTGTCCTTTGAACGTTCATTGAAAAGGTAGAGGGGATGTGTGTTTACGTGGGCGAATGAAAGTCTGATGTGAGTTTGGGATTGCATTGTCCTCTTTTGAAATTGTTGTTTCCTCTGATGTGCAGGTAAGTAGAAGAATGCTTGAAAGAGAAAAAAAAAAGAAAAAGGGGAGAGATCTGATCATGTTAGCGGAAACGAAGGGATGATGATTGTTTTTTTGTCACTCACTCAAATGTATGCTGAAGGGATGGGGAGGCAGAAGATGACAGGAAACGAAGCGATCGCGCAAAGAAGAGGAAATCAATTGCACTCATACTCATTCCCTGAGGCTACCCATTATTTCCCGAATGACCCTCTTCGTCTATGCCCGTTTGTCTGAATGTTTTTTCTTCTCTATGATCTCCTTCTTCGTTTAGGTTCGCCCTTGACGTCAGGCGACAAAGGGCTGACCGCCTACTGTGGTAAGCGCATTTCCTTTCCCTAGGAGGCACCAGAGGCGGGGGTTCGTTGCCTTAGGGGCCGGCCCTGTGATCGACTCGGAGTGGACCACACTGCGGGGGGATACCATGCTGTTGCGGCAGAGCCGGCCCGACTTCTGAGATCCGAGGTTCGCTCGGGCGAGGACGAGGGGTATCCCAGACCACCTCCTAGGGGATGGACGTGTGCCATTCACGAAGGGCGTTAAGTTTTTGGCGACTCACGTTAAGAAGAACCGCTATAATTTACCCTTCTAGTGGCCGTCTTAGGAGCCACAGACGAATGGGGAACTGACGCCTTAAGAAGCCCAGTTCACTAGCTGTGGACGGACTGCGAGTAGGCACTACCCTCGCGGATAGGTTTGCATCACAAGAAGTGCAAGCCTGGGGTAATTAGGCTAGTTAACAGGAAAATGGGGCTAGAGCATTGCTTTGAATGTCTTTATGTCGAAGATTGGTACTTCGTCATTCGCGGAACAGAGAGAGTAATTACTGCCCAGGAGGATAAAACGACCAAAAAAAATTGAAAGCGGATCCTTGTTTTTAATGGGGTATTGAGCGTTCGATTGTTCGAGTTGGTCGCTGATTCGTATAATGATAGCCGGACTACTTGCGAATGGCATTCACACCAAAGTTAGAATTGGAGCATAGTCATCACTGGCGCGATGGCATCCTAGCTTTAATCGAGTATTGGGATTTGTCTGCATTCTTGTCTAGCAGTCGATATGGGGTGGAATGAAAGAACTTGGCAACGCACCTCATCAAGTTGAAAAAGTCGTGACAGCCTAGACGAGTGATATGTATGAGTGTATCAATTTCAGAAAATAATTCAGCTTACGTCGACACGATTATTTTGCAACTTTTAATTGTCTTCGAAAGAAGGGACTAGGATTGATTGAGATTTTCTTCCGCCTAGGTTATCACGCCCTAGTCGACCGACGTCGGTCTGATGCTTGGGAGATCAGCGCCCCAGGGACGGACGACGTTCGGGTCCACTTTGGCGTTCGACCACGCGTACCTATGCTACAGCAAACGAGTAAACGCGCGGCCGGCCTACCTCTGCAATTGCATTATAAATGCCTTCGCATGTGGGTCGGTAGCTCGGCGGGGATACGCCCCCAAGGGTGGTGACAGCCCCTTGGGGAAGGTAAGTTGTGCCCCGCGAGAACCTATCCTGTCGTAGGGGACCGCGGGATGTACAACTGGCGCACTCGGTTGGAGTGGCGAAGGGTCGGCGCGGGTTACCGTGTCATCCCCAAGTTGTCTCTAAAAAAGTTGAAAGACTAAGTTTCTCCTGCGTGACGCGGTCGGGAGGGCCCTCGCTCGCGCGGGGGCCGATGCGCTCGACAACGCATGGGGGTGGGACCAATCTTCAGAAGATGGAATGAGGTACTATACTATAATGCATCAGGATGTGTACAGGTCAACGGATTTCTGTCTGACAGTTACCCAATATCACGATCAGTCAGGCAAGGGGACCCACTAGCCCCATCGATTTTCCTTTTTGTGATGGAGGCCATTGCTTCCTTCCTGAGAAAAGACCCCTCCATACATAGGCTCCCAGAGGTCAATGTAGGAACGTCTCACCATTTGAAGTTTCCAACAGTTATCCTGTTCGCAGATGACATGACAGTACTAATTAGAGCTTCGGACTCTT
>BFEA01000977.1:119537-136073 GCA_003427395.1 Chara braunii
GGGGGAAGCCGAACTTTCAAGGCAGGTGGACTGGGAAGACAGGTCTACGCCCGGTGGTTTTGGGGGGCGATTCGATGAGGGACCTACCTAACGCATTAAACACTCCGCCTGGGGAGTACGGTCGCAAGGGGGGGGGGGAGAGGGGGAAGCCGAACTTTCAAGGCAGGTGGACTGGGAAGACAAGTAACATCTACTAGGAAGGATTGGGCTGCCGGCCAGTTGAGTAGTGAAGCGAGTGGCAGGCCAAGTGGCACGATGGGCGGGAATGCAAGCACGCACGCAAGCAGCAAAAGACAAGCAAGCAGCCAGATAGCGAGGGAAGATCTACAGACTCGCACTCTCGAAAAACTAGTTTCTTCTTTTTTACCACATTGCCTCTTTTTTTTTTTTTTTTAACGGGCTGCCGGCCAGTTGAGTAGTGAAGCGAGTGGCAGGCCAAGTAGCACGATGGGCGGGAATGCAAGCACCCACGCAAGCAGCAAAAGACAAGCAAGCAGCCAGATAGTGAGGGAAGATCTACAGACTCGCACTCTCGAAAAACTAGTTTCTTCTTTTTTACCACATTGCCGTTTTTTTTTTTTTTTACCACATTGCCGGTTTTTTTTTTTTTTACGGGCTGCCGGCCAGTTGAGTAGTGAAGCGAGTGGCAGGCCAAGTAGCACGATGGGCGGGAATGCAAGCACGCACGCAAGCAGCAAAAGACAAGCAAGCAGCCAGATAGTGAGGGAAGACAAGGTACCAATGGGCCGTTGATCTCAGTTGGTACACTCATGAACTGTTCACATACAGACCTATTAAGATTTAAATTTTAAAAAAAAAGAAAAAAAAAAAATTGAAGCAAGAGAAGACGAGGCAAGTGGGGTGTGACAAACATGTGTCTCATGCGGATCCCTGGATCTTGGTGGTGGTGTAAACCTGCAGTCTATAGAGTGGTGTCTGGGGTTTCCGGTAGGCCCTCTAACGGGCGAAAAGTATCGGGGGTACCCTGAAAAACCTCCTAGGCGCCCCTAAAAAAAAGTCAACTTTTTGAAAAGAGGGCCGTTCCGGACCCACCGGACTGGTACCCGGATCCAGACACCCAGTCCATCTGGATCCCGATCCAGACGTCAGGCTGGTTACCATGGAGTTTAACCCTTCCCTTAACCTTTTTCTTTTCCTTTTTTACCTTTTTTTTTCCTAGGCTACAAGAGTGGCCCGGGCCAAGTTGCGCAGCCAGGCAGAAAAAAAAATAATAATAATAATTTTAAACTCATTTGTCCCCATGGCAACACATACCCAATAAAAGCTGTTACAATCATTAATAATAAAAAAAGACCACTCCAAGACACCACACTAATTCTCGTGGACTGGCATTACTCCCATAATAAAGACCACGGAAAATATGAAGATAAACCACAATGTAATGACCCGCCATAACACAGACTGAGAACACTGCTGATTTCTGAAGTTCTGCTGATGGAATGAATGCCTTGCTGAGATTCCCGCATTCTGCTGTGTTTTCTAAGTCTGTATGTGTGCGTGCCTGTTGACTTGCGTGCCTGTCTGAGTGCTTGTCGGCATTAGTGTGTGTGTGATCCGTAAGGGTACTTGCTTGTTTGGCAGGCCCGTAGGGCCGGTACTTACCTGTGGCCGTGGCATTGAGGGTTGCAGCTGGGAAAACACTCAAGTAGCGGAGCCAGGGGCCCGCGGTGCTTAGAGCAGCGGAAAAACACTTAAGTAACAGGTAGGCCGGTACCGCACCCAGTAGCAGTAGATGTGCTGGGTACTCGAGGCCGAGCAGAAGAAGACAAAGTTGGCATTTTTAGAGGCCCAGTAGCGGTAGGCTAGGTCTAGGCCGGTACCAGTCCATCCAGTCTGAGTCTAGAGCCTGTACGGGCAATATCAGAGTCTGCAATGATGTTTCCCTCCGAAAGGGAGGAGGTACCGGTTGCTTGGGAGGCAGAGCGGCTTGGAAGTCACCGCCCAGGAGGCAAGTAGGCCGCTATATCAAGAGGCCGAGGGAAGATCCCGGCCTCATTCTTCAGTGTGCAAGTTTTGCGACACGCTGCTGGAGCGCTGGCTGGAGGAGCGCTGGCTACCACAGCGCTGCTGGGAGGAAGAAGCCCGGGAGCTTCCACCTTGGCTATGGTGGAGCTCTACCAGTAGGAGGAGGAGGGAGAAGAGGACCAAGGAGGAGAGTGGCGAGGTACCTACCTGGCTATGGTGGACACCATCTTCATCACCTTGTTAGGCGCTGCATCTGGAAGGCCCCAGTTGGGGTAGTGCCGCATCAAGGAAGCTCGGGACAGAGTCAGGCATGGCGGCTGAATGGGCAGCGGCATAGCTGCCTGGTGTTGACCTTGGGACAGGAGGGCAGCGACTTAGCTGCTTTGGACAGGAGGGCAGAGCCATCAGTACTCCGCCATAGCCTCGGCCTACATGAAGAGGAAGAGGAAGGGTGGCCATAGCTATGGTGGACCTCATGTTGTGCCTGCAGTAGAAGAGGGATTCGGACATTGATTCTGGTTCAGCCATTCAACATTATTATTGTTATTTCTTGTTTGAATAAGTGGGGAGGAGATAAGGAGGAGGAGATTGGTTGGCGAAGAAGAAGAGCATTATCTTTGGTCTATGCTGGAGTACATCATCTTCTTCATCTTTCTTTCTTCTTCTTCTTCTTCTTCTTCTTTCCCTCTCTCTCCTCTCAAGTTCATTCATTTCTTTTTGCAATTGGACGGCATTGTACTTTCTGATCTTTGTATACTTCGGAATTGGCCAGGATCGTAACAACAATAAAGAATAGAGTGAAACTTTCACACCCTTGGTGATTACTTGAGTTCTCTCCGAACCGTACGAGATAGTCACCTATCATACGGCTCTCCAACTCAACTTACGATTAGGATAGATAGATAGATATTTCTGGATAAAGGCCCCTTTCTCCACGAAGTGGGCGATGTTGAGTATAGCCTTATTATCAGACACTTGGGCGATGTTGAGTATAGCCTTATTATCAGACACTTGGGCGATGTTGAGTATAGCCTTATTATCAGACACTTCGGCGATGTTGAGTATAGCCTTTTATTATCAGACACCTTGCCCGGCCAGGCAAAAAATAATAATAATAATAATATTTTTATTTTTATTTCAAATTTGGCAAAGAATTTCGATGTGACCCTGAGGGAAAAGATATTCAAATTTGTTATCTAGAATCGTTGACTGTCAGTGTAGTGTGGACAGTGAGATGCTATGGAGAAGAGGAAAAGAAGGATAGTGTGGACAGTGAGATGCTATGGAGAAGAGGAGAAGAAGGATTTGTGCCCTTGAAACAGTCGTGGCATGAGCTGTGCCTGGCCGGAGAGCCTCGCTCAGCTCAGAGCTGCGGCGACTTTTGTAAGCGACGCCGGGCCCGCTTCAAGGCTTCCATATTAATAAAGACTGATCTTCTTCTTCTTCTTCTCAAAAAAAAAAAAAAAAAAAAAATTCAAATTTGGCAAAGAATTTCGATGTGACCCTGAGGGAAAAGGTATTCAGTGTATTTTTGTGAAAGAATTTCGATGTGACCCTGAGGGAAAAGTTATTCAGTGTACTTTTGTGCGTCACATAGTTCATTTTTTCAGATTTTTTTGGATTTCTTTTTTTTCTTTTTTTTCTTGCTGGGCTCTTCGCTGGTCGTCGCATGGCCGGCCCGCCCGATCAAACAAGGTGACCCGGGCGTCCCGGCTGGTAGCCCAGTTATTTTCCTCCTCCTGAATTTTTTTCCTTGTTTTGTTTTTCTTTTTGTAACAGGGTTCCTCCTCCAGGGGTTTATGTCATAACCAGTGCAGACCTGTACAGATTGATGTACCCTCTTGGGCCTGACGTATATGCGGCCAAAGGAAAGAAGAAGATGAGACCAGAAGAATTAACGGTAATGTTCCAGTCTTCCAGATGACATCGCTCTGTCGCATATTTCCCTCTTTCACAGCCACCTGCTCCCTCCCACCTCTTCCCATTTCTCTAGCCCGCTTTTTTTTTTTTTTTCTTTTCTTTTCTTTTTTTTCACAGCCACCTGCTCCCTCCCACCTCTTCGCATTGCCCGCTTCTTTTTTTTTTTTTTTTTTTTTTAACTTGTTTTTTTTTTTTAAGATGGCCTTGTCTTATTAAGTTATTACCATCGGACTAACCTGGGGCGTGGAGTCCTGGAGGCTGGACCCACTCTGATTTTTTTTTTTTTTTTTTTTTTTTTTTTTTTTTTTTTTTTTTTTTTTTTTTTCCCCTCTTTTTTTTTTTTTTTTTACGATAGTCTGATTTTTTTTTTTTTTTTTTTTTTTTTTTTTTTTGGCAGTGGGGCAATTTCCCGCCCACCGGGATGTGCCGAAATCGGGCCTTCTCTTTGAATTTGTTGAGGGTGTAGTCTTCCGGGGTTACCAGGCCGGGCCGCCCGGGTTGTCTCAGATTATCAGGTCCAGGGCCCAGGCAATGTCCCAGTCAATGCCTCAGCTTGTCCCAGTGGAAGAAAAATATATATATTTTTTTCTTCACATCTTTTTTTTTAAGGGCGATGGCCTTGACGTATTATCATCGGACTAACCAGCCCAGGTAAATTCAATATTGTGTCTAATCTGACATCGGGTGGCCTTTTCAGCCCAGGGTGGCCTTTATTTATTGCCTTCAGGGAACCCCCAATGGGGGGTGGGGGGCACCAGCCAGGGGACAGCCGGTAGCAGAGGGACCGAGCATCATCTGAGTGGCCAGTCGCTATGCCTGCCTCCCTGATTACCCCTCCCTCCCCCTATGAACATCAGCAGAGACTGCTTTTTTTTTTTTAATGCCAATTGGGGGGACCAACGGGCTATCTCTAGGTGGCGGGCGCCAAGCACGCCCAGGAAGGGGTACATGAGGAGGCCAATGGGGATTGAACCCAAGACCTCCTGAATGCCACTTGCATGCCTTACCAACTGAGCTAGGCCGCTGGATAGGATAGTTTTTCCAAACAACTTTTTGCCTGAAGAAAAAAGGGAAATTAAAAAAATCTGAGGAAAAAAAAAGAAAAAAAAGAAGAGACTCAGGAAATAGCAAATACCAATTAAACAGAAAAACGAAAAGAAAAGAGAAGACGTGTAACAGAAGGACAGTTTGCCTTTTGGTCTGATTATCTCGTGGTTCTTTTTCTTTTTTTGTGTGTGTCTACGATCGTCAGAAACTCGTCAAGACCTGGCATGACAAGATGCCCATGCCACTTCCCACAACCAGCAGTCAACCGCCTCCCTCCTCCATAGCAGGCGGCGATCCCGCGGCAGGGCTGTCAGGAGCAGGAGTTCAAGGGTCAGGCGCGCAAGCACTTATCAAGCCAGAGAAGTCGTCGGAGGGTCAAGCGTCGAGCGCGGAAGGATCTGCGACTCCCAAGGACAATGCGAAACAGGGTGGGGGCATTTTGCCAGATCTAAAGGCCAGGCTTCTTGCAAAACTTGCGGACGCCGCAGCTGATGGAAAGACGGGAAGTCGGGAGGAAAAAGCCAAAGCAGGCCGCAAAACGCCGGACAAAAAACCCGGAAGTCGGGACGAGAATGCCAAAAAGGGACGATCGACCCCCGGCAAGAAACCTGGAAGTGGAACCCCCGACAAGAAGGGTGGAAAAGGACGCGCGACTCCGGATCGAAGCGCAACACCCGACAAGAAGGCCGGAAAAGGAAGTGCAACACCCGACAAGAAGGGCGGAAAAGGACGAGGAGCACCCGATCCGAGAGAGGAAAAGCCTCTCGATCCAAAAGAGATCGTTTATCCTGAGCACATCCTGCAGGTTGTCGATGCAGAGGCAGTCCGTGACGTGCTGCTTGCAAACTACCTAACGAAGGAACCCCACACGCAGCTGCGCCAAAGTGAGGAGGCAAAAAAGTTGCTTAATGATGTGAGCAACGAGACCAAATAAGTGTTCGTTGTGAAAACAGCGAAGGCTATTTTCTGCAGTACGATTGGTCGATGACATTTCGTTTTTTGCCAAATACGATGGACGTTCTTCTCTCGCAAAAGTGGATGGCGAAAAAGGGCTATTTTCTGGAGTACGATTGGTCGGTGACGTTGTGAAAACAGCGAAGGCTATTTTCTGGAGTACGATTGGTCGATGACATGTTGTTTTTCGCCAATTTGAAATACGATAGACATTCTTCTCTCGCAAAATTGGACGAGGAAACACGCTTGCCTCTTCTCTGGCAATCGCGCCGACAGTGAAGACAAGCTCCAGTGATACGTGGGATTGTTTCAGCCCCTCTGTTGCGTTCCATAACATGAACCAAGGTATTATGTGCAGTCGCTCACGAAAACTCACAAGAACGAGAGTCGCCGGGCCTCGCTGCACTACTCTCCAAATGTGCAAAATGAGAATGAATCTTCCGCTAGAACATGCAACGATAGGCCGCCATTTTTTTCATCTTTTGTGCATGTGGAGAGTAGTGGAGCGAAGTCCCATATCCACTAAAGGAAACATGCAACAATAGACCGCCAGTTTTTTCATCTTGTGTGCATATGGACAGTGGAGCAAGGCCCATACTCTTGATGAAGTTGAGCTAGAGTTTGACAAGATGGAAGATAAGGGTATACCTTTTTTTTTTTTTTTTTTTTTTTTTTTGAACAAATGCTCCAGTCTATTCGTGGGGAGCAGCAGCGGTCACTTGAACCCATTTTGTAAAGGGGTCTAACAGAACTCTTCAGCGATGCCACACCTTTTCCTAGAAGGCCCAATTTTCTCAAACTGACCATAAGGGACAGATCTGGAACTCGACTGATATATGTGTTGACTCCAACATCATCTGTAGCCAGGTTGAGACCCCGCCTGTGAGGATGGTCAGCTGGGTCAACTAGCTGAAATGCGGCGTCACAGCATGCCATTTCACGCGACCAGGCTTTGATGGTTTCTAATGATTCTGTTTGCATGTGGTCCGCCCTATACACGTCTGTTGCATGTGGTTCGCTGTATGCGTGTCTGTCTTCACGTTAATATTTTGGCACACAACGTGCACTCTATCTCCTTCTTCTTCCCTCCTCCTTCCTCTTCTTCGCCTCTTTGTGTGTCTCCTCTGTGTGTGTGTGTGTGTGTGTGTTAGATTTTCCCCACAACAGCCCAAATCCACCCAGGTGAATAGATTCAGAATCAAAGCAGTCTGTCCTATTGCAGACAACGAGAGCATTTGAGATGTCCAACATATTAAAGCAATTTTATAATTAGRCAGTTTTTTGGTTGTCCTTGGGGTACCCCTTTCATTGTTCTTGCAGCTCCCCTTTTACTATGCCTCTTACGCACAAGGCTGCCCACGTTGATTGTGGTTGAGTAAAAGGGAAGGTATGCTCCTGTGCATCTCTTCAGAGCTTCATACTCCTGTTCATTTCACTTCGGATCTTCAGCTTAATATACAGTCTTTGTGTCCGTCCTTCATCTTCATACTTCCGTTCATTTCATTTCTGATCTTCATATATCGTCTATACTCTTAATGATGCTCATTCGTATGTGTTCGTTAGTAGTACAAAGGGAGTGGAGGGGAGGGTGGAGGGTAAGGGGTAGAAGGCGGAGTTCTCCAGGACTATGGGGCAGGGGAGGTAGGGGCAACGGGAAGGAAAGAAATATGCGGAGGGCAGGATCGAGTATGACATGCAAAGAGCAGGGGAGTGGCCACCCCTACAGACCGGACAGGACCGGTTCGGGTGTGGGCTATGGAAGCACCGCATCCAATTTTCGCAGTCACAGTTGCTGCATCGAATGGCACGGTGCAGACAGATGTCACAGGCTACGTGGCTCGTACATGCTAGGAACACTGAGGCATGTCAACCGCAATTATAGAGTCATTGCCATTCCAGCCCCTGTCTACGAGTTGGACATGACATGTCGGGGTGCCGTACATGAGTACAGTACTGACTGTCCTCGTACGTATGGAAGCAAAAACTCCCATGGACTATACCTTCATAATCCTCACGGCACAAGGCATGTGAGGCACATGCTAGTTGAATCACCGGCGGGTCATCACAAAACGGCATGGAGCATCTTTCTTGGGCTTCCTCAGTATGTATTCCTTCTCTATGGGCAGACCACGACAAGGAGGATCGGTCCAGTGCAAGGGCATTCAGCTGCTGCAGGATATGATCCGCAACCGCTCGCCCTGGCGGAGATAAACTATGAGCACATCGCTCTGCCGGTGGTTCATATAGAAGTCTATTTTCCTCCTCGGACTGCAGCTGTGTTCGTCGTTCGTCTGGCAAGAAAGAGGGAGATCCGTCAGTGGTTGCTGTAGGTGTATGACCAATACCGCATGTGGGACATGCTAGGAGAGCAACACTAACACCGGCGGGGAAGTGTTTTTGTTAAAAAAAAAAGAAAAAGAAAAAAAAGAAAAAAAAAAGAAAAGGAAAGAAAGGAGAGGATGTGGAGGGTGACGGCACCGGGGATAGTCCACGTAGTAAAGACACATACTTTTCTATGACAGCTTCCTGGAAGCATTGACGACACATGGCATGTTCAATCGAGTGGTATTTTCATGGAAATTTTATTTATTGCTGAAGGTTTTTTATGGAAAATAACTGCAGTTCCTTTTCATATGACGACACATGGCATGTTGCTTGCTGACATGTCATTAGTATGGAAGGCTGACGTGCACAGTTAATTAAGCATGGCATATCAAGGCCACAACGGCATGTTGGGCAAGTAATCAGGGGGTGGGGGGGATGAGCACAGGACTGGGGATCACAATTTTGGTGTGAGAGTCTAGCAGCGACCATCCCTTCATAGTGTTCGTAGCAGAGGCTATGTCGTGTACATGCCAACCGAACTGCACCTGTGCGACGGCACGACGGGAGGGCGCAGCCATCATCCTGTGGAGAGGTCCTTTCACTGTTTGTGGTAGAATAAGCAGGATTGCTCTCCGGGGGGTGCAGTGCTTGCAAATGATCATCGACATACTGTTCCTGATGGATGAACCATACTGAGTGACTCTCCAGCATTTGGTGATAGAAAGAGTTAATATTTCCCACTGTGTGCAACCTACCGCCATTGTCCCATAGGGTCCATGAATAATCTGCAAAGGTAAGCGCATTGAAGTGACCTGGACGATATAAGATATATGCCGGAATATTCGGATCCGTGCCTGGCTCGTGGTTTTGCGGAGCAGGCTGGAATTGCAGTCGCCTACCCATAAATGCCATGATAGCCAGGACTTCACTCGTCTGAGCAGATGACACGGTGCTCTTCTTCTATCCAGCGAACAACGTCTGCGAAATCAGCGACAGAATAAGGATTGCAATTGTAAGCAAGGAGATATACGTTAATGGCATAGTACGCACAGCGCCCTCGCTGTAGCACTATGACATTGTCTGATTCCGCAGGTTGCGTGGGGGATGTGTGTGTGTGTGTGTGTGTGTGTGTGTGTGTGTGTGTGTGTGTGTGTGTGTGTGTTTTCAATTCAGCATGGTCTAGCGGAAAATTGGCCTCGCTCCACGACTCACCACATGGTGATGCATCTTCCCATGTTCTAGCAGAAAATTCATTCTCAATTTGATTACAGTTTCGCACGTGAATGATGACCACATGCACGTAGGCAAACAACGAAGCACCAAGTCCAGTAGCAGGTGGGCCCAGTCTATCGTCTTCACCCAAATAGAGCCCTCGGTCATTCGAGGTCTCTATTTGGGGCAGTTTTTGCACTATGCACAGCTATAATGACTTATACGTTCTATTCGGGGTAAATACAGTAGCAGTCCTCAGACGAATAAAGACAGTAGCAGTCCTCAGACGAATAAAGACAGTAGCAGTCCTCAGACGATGGCAAACGGGCAACTTCCGAGACAAAAAAAAGAAAAAAAGAAAAAAAGAAAGACAGTAGCAGTCAGGCAAGCAGGCTCCAGCTAGGTTACCAATCAAGCAAGGCGGCGGGGCAAGCACACCAGAGGGGGGGGATGTAGGTGGAGGTGGGTGGGTGTGGGTGGGTGTATGCAGTGGGTAGCTGTCTGTGTGCGTGTGACCCGGGCTTAGCACGAGGCAAAAAGGCAACAAGGCAGGGCATGCGTAGGAACACGATAATGCATCAAATGACAAGACAATCAGGAGGGCAACAAAGCAGGGAGAGAGCAAAGCAGTGGCGCAGCACATGAAGCAGCAAGGAACAACGCGGCAATGCAGGCAGCAGCATGACACATCAGCGGCAAGTCAACAGGGCAGCAAGCACCCAACAGCAAGCAACATAAGGAGGAGGGCACGGGAGAGGTGGCTGGGAGGGGAAGAGGGTGATCAGCACAAAGGCAAAACGACAGCAAGGTTAAACTAATGGGCAAGGAAGCAAGCAACGTAGGGCGGACGGCACGGGGAAGGTGGGTGGGGAGTATATGCCAGCAAGGCAGCAGGGAAGCATCAGGAAGACACGACCGAAGCACACGTGGTTAACCAGGTGTGTTATTTTGACGAATTTCGCACCGAATTGCACTGAAACTGTCGTTAACCGTCTCTCGACCGAAGGGCGGACGGCACGGGGAAGGTGGGTGGGGAGTACATGCCGACAAGGTGGTCAACTCATACAACACAGACCAAAGCTGAGGAGGGGAGGGGGGGGGAGGAAGCGGGGGGCGGGGGAAGGTGGTCCAAAGCAGACCATCGATTCCTTAACACGAGGAAGGGTGGGTAGGTTCCTTTTTTTTTTTGGGGGGGGGGTATGGTTCTGCCCCATATMCCCCCCCCCGCCCCAACAACAAAGAGAGAAACCCAAACCCTAGAAACTGTTGGTTCCGGAAGTCACTCGCTGCAAAGACTCTAGCTCGTTTGTGAAAGGGGATCACTGGGAATAGCAAACCCTTGGTTGAAACCCGACCGTGTCCCTGATATACAGCTGAACAGAATACTCGTGAAGCTGAGATGGTGGTGGGATAATTGCCCGGACATGTTCGGCAAGAAAGGTCGAATCCGCTACCAGATCGCACAACTTCTTCCATCGTACAACGGCATCGAAAATTGTATGTGCCAGGACATTGAGGAAACCAGGCCGCAAAGTGGCAACAGCATCAGAAGCGCACTGCAGTCTTGCCAAACTGATGGAGAGTCGTGTGCTTGGAGGGAAGCTTAGTCAGATTACACACCTATCTATTGGGTCGTTGGTTCGATTCCAACCTAGGGAGCTGTTCTGTGTTCAAATATACGGTCGACCCGAAAACTGCAACCCCCCTAATGGTGTTATGGGCACTCCAGACAAACAGGCAGCGACTGTTTGGCACACTCCATACAAACAGGCGGTCGACCCCGAACGCTGCAGCCCCCCTAATGGTGTTATGGGCACTCCATACAGGCAGTGACTATTTGGCACACCTTGAAGGTGCTCAACTGTGGGACGAAATGTATTTGATCCATATAGGACAGAAAAATACGACCCCCCCCCCCCCCAAAAAAAAAAAAAAGGTCAAACTGCTCAGCAAGTGAACCGACTTTCACCATCTCATCAGGAGAAATGATATGTGGGACGAAACGTATATCATCCACAGACTCTTTCGTCTGGTTTTCACCATCTCATTAGGAGAAAACATACGGATACAATACATTTTGTCCCACATATCATTCCTCCATAAGACCATATAATCGCTACAAATGATAAAGGTATGTATCCCATTCTCCATTCAGCACACATGCTTTATTGCAGTTTATTCATGCATCTTAAATTCTTAATGCATCCCGAGTGCCCACATATCATTTGTAACCGACTTTCTTTTTGTCAAGTTCATAATCCAGACCGTTGGGAACTTACCACTTCACCACTTGTCTTCCGTCAGGCATATAATATATTGATTTTCGATTCCAATATCAATTTTCGATTCCAATATCAATTTTCGATTCCAATATCGATTTTCGATTCCAATCCGGTCAAGTCAGTTGGTTTGGCCAAGCATATGGTCGCTTTAAATGGACGATACTATACATAATACGATAATCGACTGTGTCAAAGAGAATTGTGCCCTTGGCCTTGTGTGAGAGTGTACTCGCAAAGCCATCCATCAGTCACGAACAGACGTAGGAGCAAACCATATCGGCAAACAGCCTAAATCAGTCAATCATTCGTCAATATCCACAGACCATGCATGCATGACGACCACCGACGAAGAGAAGAAACATCCATGCCAACAAATAGAATTGACACATCGATGTCTCCCGAACGCAACAGAAGGAAGAAAAGAATTGACACATTGATGTCTCCTGACACTTGGCCTTGGCCTTAAGCTGTGTGTGGACTTACAGCAATGGCTATGTACTTAGTAACTTGGGTAGTACCATCTGATTTTCAACATGGTGGAAATTAACAAGCTGCAGGGACATGTCCATAATCCTGGCATCACTCCGCTCACCAAAGCAGACGCTTTGTGTCTGCTCTCTCGCCAGAGTCTCCACCAACTCGTCAGGAGGCCCCACTGTTTCGTCCGAATTTGATTGTGTGTGTCTGTGTGTGTGCGTGTGTGTGAAGAAGACTCTTTTGTCCGACTTTCACACAAGACATAACTCCACAAAAAACAAAAGCACAACTGTGCCAGACTATTTTGTCGGACTTTAACCAACTCGTCAGACTGTTTCAACCGAATTTGATTATGTCAGACTATTTTGTCAGACTTTCTGTCTCGTCCGATTTTGATTATGCGTGTGTGTGTGTGTGTGTGTGTGCATGTTCACAGGACATAACTTCACGGAAAAAAAAGCACAGGAGGCCAGACTGTTTCATCCGAATTTGATTGTGTGTGTGTGTGTGTGTGTGTGTGCGCGCGCGCGTTGCCTGCTCTGTGTGGCTTGTACAGTTTATGGGGGCAGCATCCAGGCTGTGTAGGCATATGATTCTGACTTGTCATTATTCATAGATTCATATTAATAATCTGTGTGTATGTATGTGCCTTTTACATTTAAGTTACTATAATCATTTTCATTTTCATTTTCATTCTCAAACAAGTTACTATCAAGCAAGTTCATTGGAAGACTAGTAGCTCATCTACTTATACATCCCATATACCAGGAGTGACGAGGCGGCTATGTCGGATAGAGGATGCAATAGTACAGCTCGTGGCAGAACAGTTATGGCACACCTCCACATCTCTCATGTTGTATTCTATACAGCACGTCAGTCTTCACGCAGAGGCACATGCGCCACACATACACAAGGCGAGAGAGAGAGAGAGAGAGAGAGAGAGAGAGAGAGAGAGAGAGAGAGAGAGAGAGACAGAGAGTACTGCTTCAAGCTCAAGAGATCCAACCATAGTTGCAAAAAAATGGGATAAGTGAAAGGAGGTGATGTATAGATGGAGCCTACAAACTCTTGGCACCCGTCACTGTTGCCATTTCGCCTGTAGCAAACTACATAGCTTTCTCCATTCCACAGCAAGAGAGAGAGAGAGAGAGAGAGAGAGAGGCAGACAGAGTACTGCGTCTAGATCTACTCGATAGATCCAAAGTTCTCAAAGCCAAGAGCCCGCCTCACCCATCTAGTGAGACCCTCAAAACTCTTGCCCCTTGTTTCCTACTTCTAAGTTCTGAAAACTCCATATAGTGGGCAAAATCCCTGTATCAGACCTTGGGCATTGACCAGATTCAGCAAAACTGTGGATTCACACTCATCATCTTATGTTCTGAGAAATACCTACCTCCTCCTAAGATTGGCAGTGCCAAGGAGTACGACGAGGTAGTGGGCAAAATCCCTGTAACCGACCTTCGGCATTGACCAGATTCAGCAAAACTGTGGATTCACACTCATCATCCTGAAATCGACAAATTTTGAAATTGACAAGTTTTGAATTCGACAAGGTCAGCAGCACTGCCGCAGCAGTTTCAGCATCGTAGTATCCGACCTTGGGCATCGACCAGATTCAGCAAAAAATATTAGTTGCTTTCAACCTGATTCAGCACTGCAGTCAAACTCCGCAACACTTCCACGTTACATCTCTCAGTCAGAATGCCAGTGCTGCTGGACTTGTCAGATCGAGAAATGAATAAAATTTAGATAAAACCCCTAAAATAGGGTCCCAAAAATAGACCCCTAAAATAGGGCCCCAAAAACAGACCCTACAGGAAGTTTAAGATTGTCCCACGAAGAGGACTGGTGGGGGGGGGGGGGTTGGAATAAGACTTGGGTCCGTTCCCCCACCACATCCGTAATTAAATGTGCTCATCCTGCTAGAAAATGAAAACTGATAGGTTGGCTGCTTCGACATCTAGCTACTTATCAAAAAAAGGAATGCTTAAAAAAAGTTAAAAAAAAGGACTCGTGTTTTCTAAAACAAAAACGGCAAAGCAGAGGACGAATCGCCCCGGTGTGACAACAAACAAGTGAAGTGAAAATTACCCTAACAGAACGGCCGCTCACTCTTCATATCACATAGAATATGACATGGAGGAGGACTTTGCAGGTCCAACAAGCGGAGAAGAATTGATAAACCGAACAAAATTTGCAAGAGATGCCCTGCATTAGTCAGCAGGGGAAGTTTGTTGCGACTTCTGACGAGCTTCGCAAAACCTGCGCTCCCTCCGCCGATCGATCACTGGTGACCGGAGCATGAAAACCATTCATCAGCCACATGACACACAGGTGGGATGAGCTCAGCGAAACCCGCGCTCCCTCCGCCAATCGGTCAGCGTGAAACCCCTGTAGTCTGACAAGTTTAGCAAAACCTGCGCTCCCTCCGCCAATCGGTCACCCCTGTAGTCTGACGAGTTTAGCAAAACCTAAGTTTGGCAAAACCTGCACTCCCTCCACCAATCGGTCACCCCTGTAGTCTGGCGAGTTTAGCAAAACCTGCGCTCCCTCCGCCAATTGCTCACCCCTGTAGCTGTCTCTTATACACATCTAGATGTGTATAAGAGACAGGTGAAACCCCTGTAGTCTGACAAGTTTAGCAAAACCTGCGCTCCCTCCGCCAATCGGTCACCCCTGTAGTCTGACGAGTTTAGCAAAACCTAAGTTTGGCAAAACCTGCACTCCCTCCACCAATCGGTCACCCCTGTAGTCTGGCGAGTTTAGCAAAACCTGCGCTCCCTCCGCCAATTGCTCACCCCTGTAGTCTGACGAGTTTGGCAAAACCTGCACTCGCTCCGCCAATCGGTCGCCGGTGACCGGAGCATGAAAACCATCCATTCCCGCCAAATTCACGCTGATGTAGTCGAGTCGATCGCATGCTTTTTAAAACACACGCCGATCGATCAGTCGATTGCGTTTTTGTTTACAGTTTAAACTTAACTCGTGCTCATGTAGTGATCGAGCACACGGCTTTTTGCAATGCCGCGTGGTTGATGAAATGCATGCTATGCTGATGTACCCGATCACATGTTGTTTTTTGCGATTCCGAAGCTGAAGCAAAGTTCCAAGTAAACGTATGTCGTAGTCTCCTAAGGCCCCTCAATCCCGAGCGTTCGTGATTTCTCAAAATCAATGCATGTCGCCAAACTCGCCACTCACGAGTTGCAATACCAGTTTTCTCCGCATAACAGGCATAGGCATTGTATTGTCAGCACGCTTTCTGATTACCACCTCACCTGATCACTCATCGACAGTCAGACTCTGAGTAGAAAACGATGGAAGGCTCCAATATGCCAAAATCTCGCACAGCGTGCATCTGCATCGGATCTTAAAGCATGGAAGATTGCTCTCTGAAGAGACGAAAGATAGCACCAAAAGGGCAATCTTCTCCGCAGACTTCGCTTGCACCCAGTCTAAGATTTCTGGAAGAGAATCCTATTACCAGCATGCTCCTCGTGAAACGGCCCCCTTTCCTGTGTGACCGATTACTGTGCTCACTCTTCTCAGATACAAGAGAGTGAATGGAGGCAGAGGGAATAATAGAGTCCCATTGCATCTGCTGTGCCTTGATGAAAAGAGAACGCGACCTGACTGAACAGAGCCGAACAGAGTCGGTAGAGATCGAACAGAGTCGGTAGAGACCGAACAGAGTCGGTAGAGACCGAACAGAGTCGGTGGAGATTCTGTGGTACCGCGGCACCTGTGCTTTTTCATCCAGGCAACTTGGGTGTGGCGAGCCTGATATCAAATCATCACACGAGAAAAGGACGGGAAAAAAAAAAAAAAAAACAAAAAAAAAACAAAACAAAAAAAAACAAAAAAAAACAGGTAAGTCCAAGCTAGTTCAGCAGGTTTCGGTTCTGATTAATAAGCAGCAGACAGCAGGATCAAATCCCACCGGCCACTGGAATAGCAAACACAAAAAACCCGAGGTATAGTAGTAAAAAAAAAAAAGCACAAGGTAAGTGCAAGAGCTGTTCAGAATATTGTCAATTCATTTCACTGTTGAGTAGTGAGGGGTAGCAATATCAGCCTTTCACAAAAACCCCTTCCGCTTCCCTCTCTCTCTACACACACACATTGGCTTGTGGAATAGCAAGTATCACAGTACCACACTGTCAGACTGTCATCTCTCTCAAGTATCGAAGTACCACACTGTCACCTCTCTCTCTCTCTTGCTCTCTCTCTCTCAATTCAAGAAACTGTTGAAGAGTTACGACAATCTCTCTCTCTCTCTCTCTCTCTCTCTCTCTCTCTCTCTCTCTCTCAAGTATCAAAGTACCACACTGTC
>BFEA01000977.1:160300-173708 GCA_003427395.1 Chara braunii
AGACCGGGGGCAAGAAGACCAGGGGCAAAGCCCCCCTATTGCGTAGCGTGTGTCGAGTTGGACACCGATATGGTTCCAAGCCTTGCTGGGGTGGAGTGGATATCAGGACCGATACCGATACCGACATGGTTCCAAAGACGAGCACTGTACCCCTGTGTCCTGGTTGTGTCGGTTAAGAGACTTAAATCCTCTTGAGGCCTAGGTCGCCAGTTCAAAAGCGAATACAGGAAAACAAAAGAAGGATACAGTGTTCGTCTGTCTGTCCTGACTGCGTGCGTGTGATCTAACGGCTCGGCTATCTCGGCTCCTTGTTGTTTCTGATGAACTAAGTGGAGTGCCGTCGACATATGGACAACAAGGTTGCCAGTTCGAATCCGTACATCCGTACTTGCATGCGGGCGGGCCTGGGGCCAAATGTACGGATCCATAACTACTGAGCCACCTTCTTTCCCCGAATACAACGTATGGTCATTATAGCTCAAATGACCGTATCTTTCAGTCTAAATACAGCTATAATGACCCTACGTTGTATTCGGGGGAAGAAGGTACGCCAGTTGGTAGCCCTTTCCTTCCGTATTCTGTATTCGTCTCTTTTTTTCTCACATACGACGTGCATTTTGCTCGAGAGCCCCTCTTCTTTCCGTATTTGATTCTGTTCACCCCTACAGCAGTAATACCCCTTGCTAGATTTTTTTTTATTTTTTTTTTTGGAACCATTGCTAGATTTGCATATCTGCTGTAGAGGGTAGATTTGCACTAAGCCCATTATAGCCCAAGATGACCCTGTGTAGAATTTTTTTTCCCCATTTCTTCTTTTTTTTCTTTTCAAAATGGGCAACGGCCTTGAGATATCATCGTCTTCCTTCGGGACATCCGTTCAAATTGGAACGATACAGAGTAGATTAGCAAGGCCCCTGCGCAAGGATGACACGCATAAATCGAGAAATGGTCCAAATTAAAAAAAAAGAAAAAGAAAAAAAAAGATATCATCGTCAAGCTGACAGCGGCCGCAGGTATTCAGAATTATTAACTTATATTATTTTGTTTATCTGACTGCATCTGGATTCCAACTTCTTGGGTCTGTATTTCAACAATTTGTCGGGTGTGTTTCAACAATTTGTTGGGTGTATTTCAACAATTTGTTGGATGTACCAACCGTGCTAGGCCCAGTGTTTTTTGTCTTTTTTTCGGAATTGCGCAGAGTCTTATCTCGATTTATGCGTGCCATCCTTGCGCAGGGCTGTGGTCCCACTAGCAAAGGGGACAGGATAGAAATCCTGAATCTGGCTATGTTTTATGCAGAGATACAGAAAAGCAGTTCTATCTCAATTTCCTCCTGCTCCTCTCCTCAAACACGTCCAGATTCAGGCATTCAATCCTATGCTCTTTGCTAATGGGACCACGGCCCAGGAGCCATGCTTCTCTCTCTCTCTCTCTCTCTCTCTCTCTCTCTCTCTCTCTCTCTCTCTCTCTCTCTCTCTCTCTCTCTCTGTGTGTGTGTGTATCGTTCCAATTTTTTAACGGCTGTCCCGACGGACAGACACTGTATTTCTGGGACGCTGGAGCCTTTTCCCAGCAGGCGTTGCTCCCCTATAATAGACTGGACCCATCGACAGCGCAAACCAACCCCACCCCCCGCCACCCCCAAAAATAAAAAAAAGAAGACGAAGACAACAACGACTAAGAAGAAGAAGAACAACAACAAGAACAAGGAGAACAGGAACTAGACAGACGGAAGGGCAAAGAAAGGAGAAATCCTCCCCCCAAAAAAAAAAAAAAAAAAAAAAAAAAGAAATCCTCCCTAATAATTAAGACAACTTTTTCTTGTTAAAAAAGAAAAAAGGGATAATTTGCAAAATACCCCTATAAGTTCGGATATATGCCAACATGCCCCTAAAAGATGTGGGTAGAGCGGAATACCCCTCTGACACAAAAAATGTTTTGCAAAATGCCCCTGGCATCGGTTGGACCCGCCGTCTTTGCAAAATACCCCTACCGGGTACTGTCCATCTTTGCAAAATGTCCCGGTACTTGTGAACTTTTCCGTGCCCCTGTTTATTATCGTTTTACCCCTACCGGCCCAGGTCATCTTTGCATTTTGCCCCCTGGCTGTTGGAGGCCGACAACTGCCCTTTCCAGGCCCAAGGCTACCCTGTAGATACTCTACACACACACACACACACACACACACACACACAACACACACACACACACACACACACACACACAAGAACGGACAGAAGAACACCTCCCCACGCACTACATGTTGAGATGCACACGACTTGATGGTGAGCAAACACAGTCTTCGTATAGTCACTTGTTCTCATCACCCCCTTTTTCCACCCCCGATCAGCAACAACTAAGCGTCACCCACGCTACAGATTCCTTATCGCTCATTCCCACAAGTTAAACCTATGAACACGTCTGCCACTGGTTCCTCTCTCTCTCTCTCTCTCTCTCTCTCTCTCTCTCTCTCTCTCTATATATATATATATATATATATCTTTCTTTCTTTTCCCATCTTTGTGCCACCTGTTACCCCGTTCCAGTGTTCCACAGGTAAAAAATGCCACGCAGACAAAATCGGCAGCAACCGCTGCAGTCTCTCCTGCACCTCAGAATCCCGCAAACCCATTCGAGTGACCTCCGCCAAAATGCATCAAATTTTGTTTTCTTCATGGTAGTCGAAGCCATTTTTCTTGTGAGGGTTGTATCACAGTATCATCACAGCATGCCACGGGACTAGATTATTCCACGTGGCCTATTCTTATGAAAAGGGCCCGAGGGGCAGATGGAAACCGTTTTTTCACGAGAAAAGGTCATTTCGGCGGAAGTATCCCATATCCACATAGAGGACGATCAAGATTGATCACCCCTGGAGGCTGATGTTCGAAAGAAAAAAAGGAAAACCATCAATCGCGATTACAAACCGGACATTGCCCCGAAACTGACCGGCCCTAGGAGAGAATGCACGGCCATTATGCCTGTAGTTTTTGGGAGCAACTTTCTGTCTACATATACAGATAATGGGCGTGCATTCTATTGGGGGGAAGGCACTGTCGTTTTAGCAGTTGCGGTGTGTGTGTGGGTGTGTGTGTGGGTGTGTGTGTGTGTGTGTGTGTGTGAGAGAGAGAGAGAGAGAAGGGGAGCGGGATAGCTGGAGCGAATAGTGGGGCGGAATAACAGGATAGCATGGCGGGATAGCGGGAGTGGCACACACAGAGAGAGAGAGAGAGAGAGAGAGAGAGAGAGAGAGAGAGAGAGAGAGAATTTGCAGAGTGGCTAGTAGGAAGATTTTAGACATGGTGATGTGGCATAGGAGGAGAACTCGGAGGAATGGGAGGGAGGAGTTGGAGCTGGGGAACCAGGGTGGAGCCAGGACGGTGAATGAAGCTGTGGCACACCACGTGAGACAGAGGCAGAGTCTTGGAACGAGTGTGAAAGTTTGAATCACGGAGGCGAACTGCCACGCCTACGGGCCTTGGTATTGTGCAAAGTTTGCCCACCGGGTATGGAGGGCAAACGGGGTAAAACAGGGTGCAGGCCCAGGCCCCAACGAGGCAGTCCAGATTGCAAATTTGCACGCTGTCCTGACAGGGCAAAACACAAAGATTTGGATTTAGGCCCAAAAGGGCACTCCCCTCTACCCACATCTTTTAGGGGCATTTTGGCATATATCTGAACTTGTATTTCGCAAATTATCCCAAGAGAAAAGAAGGGAGAGAGAAAATCTCCCAACTGCCTTGAAGTTCCTTCCACAAGCAAGGATGGATGGAAAGCACTTTATTCTCCCAAAAAAACAAAAAAAAAAGCACTTTATTTGAAAATTTTTACCTTTTTTTTTAAAAAAAAGGGGGGAGAACAGACTGGTGTAGAAATCTTCACTCGAAATCGGAAAAAATGGGACCGTTCCCTTTTACGAGAAAAGGGCCTCACTCCACTACTCTCCAAATGTGCAAAACGGGAATGAATCTTCCGCTAAACATGGAAAGATACACCACTACTCTCCAAATGTGCAAAACGAGAATGAATCTTCCGCTAAACATGGAAAGATACACCGCACTGAATGTTTGTTTGAATTTCGTGCAAAACGAGCAGAGGGCCTCGCTCCACTACTCTGCAAATGTGGAAAAGGAGAGTGAATCTACTGCTAAACATGGAAAGATACACCGCCATGATCTTTGTCCTTTGTGCAGGTAGTGAGTAGTGGAGCGAGCTCAAATCTCCGTCAAAAAAAAAAAAAAAAAAAAAATTCCGGCTGTCCAAGTGGAACCTGAAATACGTTTCGTTCTGTTCTTTTTTTTTGTTTCTTTTTTTCTAATTTGGACCTTCTTTTTTTTTTCTTTTTTTTCGACCATTTCTCGATTTATGCGTGTCACCCTTGCGCAGGGGCCATGCTAATCTTGTCTAGGTTCTCTGTATCGTTCCAATTTTAACAGATGTCCCGAAGGACTGAAATACGTTTTTCGGAGAGCATACTCACACTAGCAGTTTTGAGAATGCATCTGGCTGCAATGCCGGCCGAACCTGAATGAATCTGACCGCAATCACGTCCAGAGCTTTATCGAAAGTCCCAGCGTGAGTACAACGCCTGGATACAAGTCGCGGATCTTACCTCCTCCCTCTCAGGGCCTAGTTGCACCACTTGCCATCCCACCAACATCTTGAATGAATCTGGACATCATTTTCTCCAGATGCATTCAAAATCTTGCCGGATAGATGGCGACTAGTGCAACTACGCCCTCAAACAGTACCGTCTCTGGATCTCGCCTCACCACTTACCAAATATGATTTTTTTTTTTTTTTTTTTTTTTTTTTTAACTAGCATAGTTTCATTATAATGGCAAACGGAGGCCGGGAATCCCTCCACATCTCAACCCGGAAGAGAGAACCAAGCCTCAAGGACGCTAACTGGAAACCGGGTCCAGTGTCCCATGCTCCTATCAACAATCTTGCTATTTCTGAAAAAAGGGAAAAAGGACAATTGAAATCTACCAAAAGACACAAGGTTTTTTTTTTTTTTTTGAATCTCGTAGTCTTTGATATCGAATAAAATTGGAACGATACACAGAATGAAGATTAGCATGGCCCCCAACGATGACACGCATAAATCGAGAATAGTACTTTCTTTCTTTCTTTTTTTTTTTTTTCTTTTTTTTTTTGGATATAGTACTATTTCACTCATCTGCATCCAGCCGAGTTCGAACCTCGATCGGTATTTCAACAGTTCAGGGCGGAGGTCAACAGTTCAGGGCGGAGGTCCCACTAGCAAAGAGGATCGGATCGAATGCCTGAATCTGGACGTGTTTGTGGAGGTGCAGGAAATCGAGATTGAACTGGTTTTCTGCATCTCTGCATAAAACTCGTCCACGTTCAGGCATTCGATCCGATCCTCGTTGCTAGTGGGACCTCCACCCTGGAGGTGACCGCAAATGCCCTTATTTATTTTATCGCATTTTCTTCGAAAATTGGCAAACTTTCGTTCCACAAAAAAGTTCTTGCACAATTTGTGGATGGCGCCGTCTGACCACGGCCGAGGTCCCACTAGCAAAGAGGATTGAATCAAGCTCATGAATCTGGACGTGTTCTACGCAGAGATGCAGAAGAGCAGTTCAATCTCGATTTCCTGCACCYCTCCATAAACTCGTCCAGATTCAGCCATTAGATCCGATCCTCTTTGTTACCGTAGTGGGACCACACGCCCCCACCAAGTACCAAAGCCCCATTTCCTGCACCTCTCCATAAACTCAAATCTCGATTTCCTGCACCTCTCCACCTCTCCATAAACTCAAATCTCGATTTCCTGCTCCTCTCCATAAACTCGTCCAGATTCCGCCACTCGATCCGATCCTCGGGCCACGCCCCAGCCAAGTACCAAAGCCCCATTTCCTGCACCTCTCCATAAACTCGTCCAGATTCAGCCATTCGATCCGATCCTCGGGCCACGCCCCAGCCAAGTACCAAACCCCATTTCCTGCACCTCTCCATGAACTCGATCTCGATTCCCTGCACCTCTCCATAAACTCGTCCAGATTCAGCCATTCGATCCGACTGCCGCGACCTTGTCCCATCCGAAAGGATTTCGCTAACAGCAGTCCCAAACCCCGAATCATGCCTCTACACGCAATGCTTTTTTTTCTTTTTTTTTTTTCGGTCGTACTCTCCACTCGAGGAGAGCTTGTAATTCAACACCAGGCACCATAATTTCTCAATGTATCAGAGAGCCACGATCGGCTGAACGAGGTAAAACACGAGCAATCATAATCCATGACAACAGGAGAGGAGATGAGACAAGGACGTCACCACAATTTCTCAGTGTTTTTGAACAGCGCGATGTTGAAAGAGAACTTTTCATCTCGAGCAGTTGCTACGTCGAGGAGAAGTCAAGATTTCAATAAGAAGCTGCTATATCGAGAGAGAGGCCGGGGCGGGAAGGAGGGGGAGAGGGAGGGAGGGGAGGAGAAGTGATGTACGGTGATGTAAGAAGGACAAGAGAGAAAGAAGAAAACAAAGGAGGAAGATCGAATTCGATTTTCGTGGATTTCTTTCTCTTTTGTTTTCCACATTATCGATTTGTCATTGTACCGACACACACACACACAAAGACACACACACACACACACACACGCATACACGCACACACACACAACCTCCCGATGAATCGGTGAAAGTCCGACGAAACAGTCTGTTTGGCACAGTCATGCTTTTTGTTTTTGAGTGTATAGCGAATACGACAAAACACACAGCCATACACACACCCCCACCAAAAAAAAAAACCGAGATCCATCAGCCAGTCAACCGTGAGAAATCTGCAACGGTTCAGAAACGCTACCCAATGCTGCTTCTCCAACGACCGATGATCGTCCGTTTCATCAATCAATATAACAGTACTACGTAATCCAGAAAATAACAACGGCCGACGGTACGGTCGCGCGCACAGGCACACGAGAGAGAGAGAGAGAGAGAGAGAGAGAGAGAGAGAGAGAGAGAGAGAGAGAGAGAGAAAGAGAGAATGGGAGTCAGCATATTCTCATTGAACGAGAGGAGTAAGAGAGAATGGGAGAGAGAGAGAGAGAGAGAGAGAGAGAGAGAGAGAGAGAGAGAGAGAGAGAGAGAGAGAGAGAGAGAGAGAGAGAGAGGAGTAAGAGAGAATGGGAGTCAGCATATTCTCATTGAACGAGAGGGAACAGGAGGGGAAATAGAGGAGCGCTGACCAGGCAGGAAACGTAACTGGACCAGAAAATGGAGGAGACGATCCCAGGGGAGGAGAGTGAAGGGAAGGGGAGCGATACGAAGGGGAGAGGAGGGGAGGGGAGGGGAGGAAAGACCTCCGGTCTGCTGAATTGCTAGAAACGGGAATGCAGCGCGCGCGAGCCGAGGAAACGAAGAACAAGAGCAAAATGAACAAATTACAAGGAGAGGGAAGAGGTGGGCGAGAAATAAAACAAATAAATTAATACTAAAACAAAGGAAGGAGGGGCAAAACAAAAGAAGCCTGTGCAAAGACAGTCGCTTGCTACAAGAAAACGGGATCGAGACATGGCCAAGAAAACGGGATCGAGACATGGCCACGAATGCTCAGGAAACTTCGATTGAAATAAATAATAAAATCAGCTATAATGACCGTACGTTGTATTCGGGGGAAGAAGGTAGTAGCTCAGTTGGTACACCCCTGAACTGTTGAAATACAGACCTCAGATCGAATCCACATTCTATCATATCACGTGAAAAGACTCAAATCATTGTAAATTAATATATGGGGCCGAACAGATCAATGATGATATCATTGTAAATCATTGTAAATTAATATATGGGGCTAATAATACCTCAAGACCATCGCCCTTTCAAAAACAAAAACAAAAAAAAAAAAAAAAGATTTACCCCTAGATGGATAGATTTGCAGGTGAATAGGTAGATATGTACCTAGACAGACACAGAGAGAGAGAAAGAGGTGACGTTAATCATCTGGTACTCAGTAGATGTAAGTGGGATTCTATGTGCGAGCGGAACAATTAGGTCGTACTCCGATGACTGAGGGCATGCATAGTCGCACTAGGAATTTTTTGACTCAGCTCTGACCGTAATTGCGGTCAGATACATTCGTTGGGAGTCGTAATTGCGGCCAGTCACATCCAGGAAAGCACTACTATAGTGATGTGCCTATGCTCAGAGATGAGCAGAGTGTAATGCACGGTTACCCTGGGACCACCATACTCAGGCTATCAGCTAAATTGATAGATAAATACAGGCCGAATGGAGTCGGATATATGGGTATATTCATAGATTGTCGTTGGCTGCTTCAGCATCTACCGATTTCGTACCACAAATACATGAAAAATAATTTTCTTCTGTTTAAATCGGATCATAACTACCGGTGATCATGAATGGATCAGACCCAGGAAAATGATTTTCTTCTGTTTAAATCGGATAAAAGACAGTCAGATGATAAGATGACTGACAGATCAATCAGTCTGTTTTTTCCCCCTTCTTTTCTTGAACAAACCAGGCTCCCCGAGCAGAGGAGGTGACAATCAGTCTATCGGAGAAGAAGGAAAACTCATTTTCAGATAAATGTGAGTCAGATGATAAGATGAATGACAGATCAATCAGTCTGTTTGTTTTTCCTTCTTTCTTTTTTAGAACAAACCAGGCTCCCCTGTATAAAGACAGATCAATCAGTCTGTTTTTTCCCTTCTTTCTTTTTTGGAACAAACCAGGCTCCCCTGGATAATGACAGATCAATCAGTCTTTTTTTTTCTTTTCTTTTTTTCAACAAACCAGGCTCCCCTGGATAATGACAGATCAATCAGTCTGTTTTTTTTTTGTTTTTTTTTTTTAAACAAACCAAGCTCCCCGACCAGGGGAGGTGACAAATCAGTCTATTGGAGAACCAAGGAAAAATCTTTTTCGGATAAATGCGAGTCAGATGATAAGATAATGACAGATAAATCAGTCTTTTTTTTTTTTTTTGAACGAACCAGGGGGCTCCTTACTCACTTTATTTTATTTTAACTGGCGGCTACTGTTAGTAGGTAGGGTGATAAGAGCATCCCTGCCTATCAGCGTCCCCAATTGCTCCATCTATTGATCGGGGCCTTATCCATTCAAGATTCCATCTATTGGTATACCCTGTCTATCCTAATCTAGTCTACGCATATCTTTTTCTATCGATTTACCTCACCTAGTACTTACCGATTAACTTTTTTTACTTTGTTTTTTAAAAAACCGGCGGCTGCTGTTCGAAAGAAAAAATACATCGTTAAGTAACAGATCAGATGAATCGATGGATAGAGATAGACGTAGAGATAGACGTAGATTAGATTAGGATAGATAGGTATATCATTAGATGAATATTGAATGGATAAGCCCCCACCAATAGATGGAGCAACTGGATACACTGATAGGCAGGGCTTCTCTTATCACCCTACGAACACTAGCCGACAGTTAAAAAAAAAAAGAAAAAAAAAATTAATCGGCAAGTACTAGAGGTAAATCGATAGATAGAGATATATGTGGATTCGATTAGGATAGATGGGGTATACCAATAGATGGAAATCTTGAATGGGTTAAGGCTCCACCAATAGATGGAGCAACTGGGGACGCTGATAGGCAGGGATGCTCTTATCACCCTACTAACACTAGCCGCCAATTTAATAGAAAAAATAATAATAAAATAAAGTAAAATAAATCGATAAGTGCTAGATGACGTAAATCGATAAATAGAGATAGACGTAGATTCGATTAAATGACAAGATTAGGTCGACAGGCAGGAGAGACAACAAAAAATTACATCAACCAAATAGATAGGAACCATAGAATAAATCGGTATAAATTTTTCTAATTCTATTTGAAGTATAGACGAAAAATAGTGGAGGTATAAAACTGCGGAAAACCCAAGCGTCCTTTTCAGACAAAGGGAAAAAAAAAAAACTACGGAAGATACTTGGATAAATTCATGACAGTGAGATGAAAAGACGATAGCGAAGGGATCAATCGTTCCTAAGGATGACGACAATGTCAAAACAGATTAAACCACCTCTGTTCAATCGTTCCTAAAGATAACAATGTGAAAACAGATTAAACCACCTCGGTTCCTTAGATATAAGATAGATGCATAGATAACCAAAAAAAAAAAAGACGAAATGTGAAACAGATTAAACCACCTCTATTCCATAGATATAAAATAGATGCGTACTAAAATTGATAATATATATAGACAACCAAAAAAAAAAGACGAAAATGTGAAAACAGATTAAACCATATCTATTCCATAGATATAAGGTAGATGTGTACTAAATTGTCTAAAATGGACCAAAAAAGATGAGAACAATGTGAAACCGATTTACACCAACAATGTGAAAACCGATTAAACCACCTCTTATTTCATAGAGTAGGATAAATGTGTACTTAAATTTTCTAAATATAGACGAATCTTGCGTGAGATGATAAGACAGCGACAGCCATTGATAGCCTAGCGCAGTTGGTACACCCATCAACCGTTGAAATACAGACCCCTACCGTCTTCACCCAAATAGAACGCCCGGTAAGTATCGCTGCATCGGACTGAAAATTGTGCCAAATGCAGCTATAATGACCGGGCGTTCTATTCGGGTGAAGACGGTAGTTCGAATCCAGAGGGCAATCAGATGAACGGAATGAAAAGAGTCGGACCTACCTCGGGCAGATCACTTCAATGGTGATATCTTTTTTTTTTTTTTTTAATCAATGGTGATATAATGATATCCCAAGACAGTCGAGCTTTTTCCTATAACCAACAAAAAACAAAAACAGAAAAACAAAAACAGAAAATGGCGACAAACCAGTCGCCATTAAAACTGCCGGCAACGTCAAATTAAAAAAAAAAAAAAAAAAAAAAAAAAGAACGATTAGACCGCTTCTCCCCGAGAATTCCTCGAGAGTTCACCGAGATCTCGGGTCCACTCAGCATACAGAAAAACTGAGCAGCGCCCAGAACCCATATGGAACCAGGCCCATCAGGACCTGAATTGTTATTATTTACTTGTTAAGAAAAGCAAACGAAAAAAAGGCGCCCCCCTTATGCCCTTCACTGCCTTCAGATACTAGATTGTGAATCCAACGGACCTACAAAAAGAAGAGCAGGAGGCCCCAAGATTGCTACGGTGGGCCGGCCCAAGGACGCAGAAAGAAACCAACGGGACTACCTTCTTCCCCCGAATACAACGTACGGTCGGCATAACTGTATTTAGACTGAAAGATACCCCAAATACAGCTATAACTACCGTCGTACGTTGTAGCTCAGTTGGTACACCCATGATAAACTGTTGAAATACAGACCGCAGTTCAAGTCCCGACGACGAAACTCAGACAAGTCAATAACGCTGAATTTATGCGGTGCTGGTCACTCCGAAGATGAGTGAGATCTCAAGGCACATCGCCCTTTAGGGGAAACAGAAACGGAGCGAAAAAAAACAAAAAAACAAAAAAAAAACACGTGCAACAATCGACAGAGAGAATGGCTATTTGCTTGGCAACTTCGGTAGTACCATCTGATTTTCAACAACGTGCAAATTATCGTATCATCTACGTACATGTGCCTGCAGCTTGGATGAGTTTACTTATTTGAGTTTCTTGCGCATAGCTACCTTCTTCCCCCGAATACAACGTACGGTCATTATAGCTGTATCTAGACTGAAAGATGCCTCAAATACAAATATAATGACCGTACGTTGTATTCGGGGGAAGAAGGTAGCCATACGCAAAGAAGAGAACGGACACAAAAATGCGGCACACAACGAGGGTGGGGGATAGAACAAAGAGAAGATTCAGCAGAAGGAACGGAGAAGTTTCGCAAAAGGGAACAGAGAAGATCGGAGGCAAGGAAGAGAGAATGAGCCTCGCTCCACTACTCTAAACGCGAGTGAATCTTCCGCAAGAACATGGGAAAGATACACCGCCATGATTTTTCTCTGCATGTCGCGAGCAGTGAATCTTCCGCTAGAACATTGAAAGATACACCCAATATTCGCGGCGACAGAAGATTCGGAGAAGTTTCGACTGAAGTGTCTTCGGGACATCCAATTACTGTAAGATTGGAACGACACAGAGAATGAAGTTTGGGATGGCCCCTGCTATACAGGAAGGATGACACGCATCAATTGAGAAATGGTCCAAATGTTTTTTCGAAAAAAGGGAAAAAATGTTTCGACCGACGGAATAAGTGTTTGGCAGAAGGACCCGGTTCGGCTGGGACCGTAAGCTAAACTGGCTGATGCTGCCAGGATAACCCCGGGTTGAATTGTGAGGTCCCCGGCCTCAACGATTAATTGGTTTGAAATATAATAATTACGAGGGTGTGTGTTTTAAAAAAATAATAATAATAAATTAAAAAAATAAATAAATGTGTTTGGCAGAAGGAACAGAGAAGATCGGGAAACAGGAAGTGGGAGCATTCGACAGAAGGAAGACAGGATTTCAACAGGAAAAGGGACACATTAGATGTCACAGAAGGAAGAGACAAGAGTCGACCGACAGTTTTTCGCGTGCCAAGCTATGATACGCAAGGACAAGGACGTTGGCTGCTCTGATCAGAGCACCACTAACACTGGCGTTTTTTTTTTGTGTTTAAAAAAAAAAAAACAAAAAAAAAACGAGGACGAGGACGAGCAAAAGAGATAAAGGCAATGCGAAACAGTTTGTCTCTTCTGTGTTGCGCAAAACACATAAAGAGGAAAAAAACGACACTGCGCGCCAAATGGAGGGAAGAGAAGGGGAGCCCATCGGGACACATTCAGAGTGAGCGACCGAAATTTAAACTGCCATCTTCAGCCGAATACAACGTACGGTCGTAATTGATGTATCTAGACTAGAAGTTGCAGCAAATACAGTCATGACAACCGTGCCTTACGTTCTATTCCGGGGAAGGAGGTAGGGGATACACAGACAGATAGAGAAGATAAGCATGGCCCCTGCGCAAGGATGATACGCATAAATCGAGAGACAGAGACTAAAAAGAGAGGGAGGAAGAGAGCAGACTGGAAAAACAGCTTACAGATGAAAAGAAAAAGTTAAGTGAAAATCATCCACATCATCAATACCTCTCAAGTCACTGAGCAAGATCACACCGTGCATCACTCACACCGACCGACTGAAACACTAAGGAGCACAACAATCGATAAACCTTCAGCGCAATGCGCCAACCCGATGAAAAGCCAGCGCGCAACACAGCCAGCAAGAAGGAGGACGAAGAGAAGAAGATTCGACAAACTGTACACGGATAAACCATTGACAGGGACGAAGAGAAGAAGACGAAGATTCGACAAACTGAGCAGATAGCACGCTACAGAGAGAGGAAAAGAAACAGGGAAGAGAGAGAGAGAGCGAGAGAGAGAGAAAGAGAGAGAAAGAGAGAGAGAGAGCAAGAAAGAGG
>BFEA01000977.1:173761-185305 GCA_003427395.1 Chara braunii
AAGAGGAACGAAGAGAAGAAGATTCGACAAGCTGTACACGGACAAACAACTGAGCAGATCGCGCGCTACAGAGAGAGGAAAAGAAACAGGGAAGAAGAGAGAGAGAGAGAGAGAGAGAGAGAGAGAGAGAGAGAGAGAGAGAGAGAGAGATAGAGAGCGCACGAAAGAGGAACGAAGAGAAGAAGATTCGACAAACTGTACACGGACAAACAACTGAGCAGATAGCGCGCTACAGAGAGAAGAAAAGAAACAGGGAAGACGAGAGAGAGAGAGAGAGAGAGAGAGAGAGAGAGAGAGAGAGAGAGAGAGGGGTGGTCCTTACTTGGGCAGACAACTCCGCGAGTAACGAGACGCAAACACGGTCTCGATGTATCCTCTGCCCTCGCCCGGCGTATCATCCTTGACACGTGTCAGCATCTTGTCAGGCTATAGATAGGTGAACAATCGGTGCTACAACAAACGAGGAAGAAGCAGTCGGCAGATGGAGGAGGAGGAGGAAGCCCCAGGCAGGAGGATCGCCGTGCCACACGTTCACCTCCCTCTCCCTGCTCTCACCCGATTGCTACACTCTGTCCGCGCTTGTCCTTCTTCCAAGTGGAAGTCGGCAGCACTACGACTTCTTGTTGGCCATGGATGTATCACACCACCTCCCTCTCCTCCAATCTCCTCCAAAGCACTGAGGAAGAACAAGCTAGAGCGCAAGACCCCCCCGCTCTCTCTCACTTTGACTCCCCTCCTTCACACTTATACCTGTCATACAGACATCCAACTCCTCTCTCTCTCTCTCTCTCTCTCTCAAAAACTCTCTCAGTTTCTTTCTCTCTCTCTCTCTCTCTCTCTCTATCTATCTATCTATCTATCTATCTATCAGTTTTTCTGTATAACAGCAAGAAAATAACCGTGCGGATGGAGATGAGATCGCCTGAATCTGGCCGTCATTCGAGCCAGATACGACCAGGACGGTTCACGGTACTTCTAGGGCCTCGCCACACCACTCTCGAAATGAAAAAAAGACAAACAATTGCTGGGCGCATCTGGCCGTGTTCTCGCGGGAAGTTCATCTTCATTTTGCACATTTCGAGAGTGGTGTGCGACGCCCCTAAGGGCGGTTCTAGCGAGAGGAGGAGGAGGAGGCGCGGAACGGTTCAGGGTACTGAATCTGGCCGTCATTCGAGCCCGATACGTCCAGGAGTGATCATGGTCTGCCTTTACTTCTACTACACGCTTGCAGACTCGATTGCATCTGTCGCCTGCAGCGGCGTCTTCTCAGAGACAGCACTCCTCTGCCCCTCCTCTCCCTTCTACCCCTCCTCTCCCTCCTCTCCCTTCCCTTCTACCCCTCCTCTCCCTTCTATCCCTCCGTCCCTGCTGGCGCCACACTACTGCCACGTCGACCCCTCGATCTTGGCGAGGCACGCAGGATCAAGACGCCGGGGCAAGGGGTCCCACTTGCACGGTGATTAAGATATTCTGGCCGTTGATCTTTGCTATCTACGGTCAATATCGCTTTTAATTCGTGTAAATGGGACCTAGCCCCCCGAAAGATCTCGACCGCCGGTGCTTCTCACGGCGTTGGAGTCTCCGCCGATCTTCGCAGTAATAAAAAACAGTAAAAAAGCCCTCAGGGAAAAAAAAAAAAAAAAAACAGTAGAAGCCCAGCAAGTGCGGCTGCGGCAGCAGAAGCAGCAGCAGGAGCAGGAGCGGCAGCAGCTATAGAGCAGAAACAGCGGCAGCGGCAAATGTCGATTCTACCCCTGCTACGCAATCCGGCCGAAGCGGAGAGGAGCGCCGCTACCATTTTGTGTTGGCACGACAATAAAGATTCTCTCTCTCGCGGGAACGGCGAGACGACCCGCAATTGAATGCATGGACAATCGAATGAATTCAAGAAAAGAAAACGTGACCGCTACAGGAGCCACGATCCCTTGTCGGACTATCTGTTATATTGTACTATCTATATATATATATACACGTATGTATGTGTGTAGGATGACACGCATAACTCGAGAGATGAATTGCATTTCGAAAATCGAAAATCGAAAAGTTGGCGGCTTGTCCGCCTGGGGCGTTTTTTTCGACAATGGGGGGGGGGCAAAGGGGCGGGGACGCGGGGCGGGCAAAGGGGCGGGACCCCACGAAAACCGCCAGCAAGGTCTGGGAGATGACGCGTCGTCAGAAAAGGACAATAAACGGAAACGAAAAGAAAAGGGGTTGACCGGGGGCTCGCGCGCGCCTCGGCGCCCCGCCTCCAGATGGCTCACCACATTGCCAAAATGAGAATGAATCTTCCGCCAGTACATGGGTAGATGCGCGGCCATATTTTTTGTCTTTTGTGAGCGGTGGAGCGGGACCCTTCAACGGGCGGGGGACCCACAAAACCCGCCAAGCTCTTTGTCCCGCGCTGTCTGAACGCCCCGCGCTCGCGCGAGTACACTAACAGGAGGGCCAGTCTCCAAATGTGGAATGTGGAGAACGAGAATGTATACTCCCATTCAACATGACCATATACATATACACCGCCATAATTTTGTCTTTTTTCTGCAGGTTGCTGAGTGGTGTGGCGCGTGGCGGGCCTCGCCACACCACTCACGAGACGAGAAAAACGCGAGTGCATCTTCGAGAAGGAGGTGGAAAGATTCGTCCGTTACTATAAAATAATAACCGATGTACCTGGCCGCATTCTGCAAGAGGATGCGCTAACAATTAATTTGTACTGTGCGTGGTGGGGCCACACACGTACCTAGGGATCCGTCCCACTACATGTAGCAGCGTTGAGTCCGAAATCTGGACGTGTTTGTGGAGACGTGCAGAAATCACGTTCGGGAGTTGAGGAAACTCAAGGCTGCTTGGTCCCGGGGGCTCGGTCCCACCAGCGGGTTATTGGTCGTTAGAAGCCTACCACGACGCGACTGGGCGGCACCTACCGGTAGGGACCGTCGACCGACATGCGGCCTCGCACCACTACTCTCCAAATGTGCAAAATGAAGATGAATCTTCTATCAGAACATGGAAAGATGCACAGCTGAGTTGGAATGGAAACTTCGACATTCTCCAAGAAAAAAAAAAAAAGAAAAAAAAAAGAAAAAAAAAAAAAAAGAAAGATGCACAGCCGTGTTTTTCGTCCTTTGTGCTTGGTGCTCGGAGAAAGGCATGGAAATCACCACGACGTGTGACGCTTGCCCTTACCACTCTTTGGAAGATTGTCTGCACTTGTGGTGGGAATGTGTCATCGCCAGAGGATTCTGGGATTTCCTCAATAATCTTTGGTTCCAGGCTTATAGTTTACGAAATTTCTGGTCATTAGATTTGGTAATCACAGGCAGAATTGAACTGCAGTTCCATTCTGCCGGTCTAGCCGCCAGAAAGCAGCCATCGCCGTTGCTCTTCAGGTTTGCGTGTTGCCCGAAGCTCAGCCATGTCTGTTCTTCGTTGCAGCAGCGTTAGGCTAGCCCTGCTAAAGCGTCCCGTGAATAGATTTGTTGTCTTGTAGGAAACTACTGGACGGAACCATTGTTTTACGCTTAATCGCGGTATTATTGGTCTAGACAACCGTGAGTTAGTGTAGCACAGTCATAATTGACCATGGAAATTGACGAGTCAGGCGATCAGAAGGGCGTTCAGCTGGGAGAGCATGCTCAACCTCCCACGAATGACGTTGGAATGGTAGGAGCGGAGGAGACGACTGCGCCGGGCCAACCGCGACCACAAACGGTGCTCGAAGACGATGACTGCAATGGAAACAGGTCTCCACCGCAAGCACATACGAACAACTGGCCTGAAGAGGAACGTATATGGGAGATGTTGGCAAAGTGCTATGATGCTGGGATCCTTCCGTCGGGATGGGACATAGGCGAATTGAGAGAGGAAGGAACTAAGGCTAGGTTCGTCCTCAACCGATCCTTGGACGAAATCAAGGTTAAATGGTTGAAGGAACGAACGGTCACGGTCATCTTCTTAGAAGGCTCCAAGAACCTTCCAAAGAAGATAAAAGAAGACGTTATACGAGCGTCTGAGGATATTTGGATGAATGAACAAAGATTCGACTCTGCCATCACCAGAGGCAGGGTATGTATCGAATCTAGTAATGTTCTATCTTACGTGGCGAAGGATAAGCGTGTGGCGGATTGGATGAAGGAGGAGGGGTCCTTCCGACTGGCATTGAAGAGACGCTGGTACAATATAGCCTTCAAACCATGGTCGACTAAGGTCGATATCCAGGAGGCTAAAAAGGAGGTGGAGAAACCTTTTTTTGGATCCGCGTCATAGATGTTCTTGTCGATGCCTTCTGTTACTTGGAATCAGCGGCAGCATCATCAATTGGACCGGTGATTAAAGTTCATCCACCGGAGAAGAATGCGAGTACTCCTCGGCTAATAAATGTTCGCATGGACATAGCCATTGAGAGTTTTGCCAGACTGAAGGAGACACTGGAGTTCATGACCTTCCAGGGGCAAGTCATTGAACTACAAGTGGCAAACGCATCAACTTCGTGGTGTAGCAAATGTCGGAAGTATTTCCACTCGGAGGACCAATGCACGCGTACAAGCAGAAGGAGATCGCCTAGTCCTGCCCCAAGTCAGACAAGTTCGAGCAGCGGGACGAGTGAGCGAAGTAGTAGCAATCCAGAAATCAAAGCCTCCTCTACCGCAGTATCCAGAAAAGGAAGGTCGTCATCATCTCAAGGAAGGAGACGACGTCAAGGCTCAATGGAAAGCGGTGGGGAAAGGACCCTTTCGGTGAATTCAGGAGAGCGGAGGAGCAAACAGCCCACATACTTCGGGAAGATCGGTCCAGCGGAATGGAGGCAAGGACATAACGAAGGCAGCTCGAGTCACGATCAAGGGAGAGAAGGAAGGCTCCAGAATGGAGAACGAAATTTTTTAAATCCCGTTTTCTCCCCCAACCTGGGGACGAGGGAAGTGGAGAATCCAACTATGAGGACGAGAACGGAGTCAATAATTGACGGGGGGAGAGGGAAGGGTCATTCGGAGGACAAAAGTCAACATAAGAGTGGGGGAGGACGAATGGTATCAGGATTGTCGAAGAACGAAACGTCATCATCAAGAGGGGAACTCACGCCAACAAAGCAGAGAAGAAGGCTAAGCATGGACATGAAAGAGCTACGTATCCAAGACGAAGTGCATGCGAAGCCTTCTGACTCATCAATGGATGGGGACAATCGGGAAGCGAGTAAGGTGGCTATCGACTCAGCGGCTAAGGCACTGAGCTCTCTTAAGCGTAATAGGCGCCAAGCCACAGGCTCAGATAAGGAATGGGAGAAGTAGTTACTCCCACTCCTTTTCACAGCCATGCAGGAAGGCATATTTGTCTTAGCGTGGGCGGTTTCGGCGCAGGAGTCGGTGCTCCCATCTCAACCAATACCAGGCCCGCCAATGCCTCGGGACATAGTAAATATAACCAGAAGACTGTATGGAAGTGAAATAGCGGTAAGATTGATTCCTGATATCCCCATTCCCAGGTTTTTCATTGAGAAACCACCCCTGAAGGTTAAGTTGTTCACCACGCTTTTTGATGCGTGTATATCACAGTAAGCGCTGACTGTGTTGATAGAGCGGGGCCTTTGCTTATTCACGTTAGAATGTTTGGCCCAGTCTGATCATCGGGATTTAGCCCGCCTTAAAATTTTGGGAGAGGTCAAGGCTACCGAACTGGGAAAGTTGAATTCAAAAATTCCAAGAATGCGGGCTTTGTCCTCGCAATTTATTAAGTCTTACCTGATGTCCAAATGGGACACAGGGGTTGCCGCGGCAGACGGGGGCTCGGCCCCGAGTCAGAGTGCTCCCTCTCTCCCCTCACTCCGTATCCAATCCACGTCGGCAACTTCCGGGCATCATGCCACCCATTAGGATTGCCACTTGGAACGTAAGAGGGTTAGGAGATACGAGTGGGCGAAGTAAGCGCCACAGGCTGAAATCATGGTTACATAGTGAGCATTTTCAAATCTGTTGCATTCAAGAGACGAAGTTGGATGAGGAAAAAATTGTTGCACTAGGGACGTGGTGGGATGGCCCTCAGTTGTGGGCACCAGCGTTGGAATCTAGAGGCGGGATAGCTATCTTAGTACACAGAAATCTGGATGCTATCATAGTGGACTATGATTTTGACCACAACGGTAGATGGGCATAGATTGTTTTCGACACAGGAGGTAAATTATGGGCGGTAACATCTATTTACGCACCAGTGGAGCAAACTGAGAGAATTATCTTTTTGGAAAATTTGATTGACTTTCTCCCGGAAGTGGATGATGTAATACTGTCAGGTGACTGGAATGTGGCGCTGGATGACGTCAACCCTCTGTTTAGCACTACTCAGGTGAGCAAAGACGTGGATGCAATGCTGGATCTAGTGCTTGAGTTAAAGCTAGTGGATGTTTTTAGACTGACAAATCCTATGGAGGTCGATCAAACTTGGTTCTCGTCCCAATTAAGTGCGGGGAGAAATGTAGCGGTCCGAAGATTGGACTACTTCCTCACGAATCAGAACATCTATAACAATATAGTGAAAGTGTCGACATGCTCCCATCCCATGTCTGATCACAATCCTGTCACCCAACAACTGTTATGGGGGGCGGTCCGGACAGAGGAAAGGGGCTATTTAGGTTGAATGTTGCAACTATTCGGGAGCCGGAAGTGAGGAATTGGGTGAAAGAACAGCTGGCGAAATGGGAACAAAAAAAACACTCGTTTGTTTCAGATTTGAGTTGGTGGGATGCCTGCATCTCCTTTATCTCAAGATTCCTAAGTGTATTCTCCAGGATCATAGCCCTACAGGACAATAAGGAAGAAGCTGCGGCTAAAAAGAAAGTTGACGAAGCTGAAGCGAAAATAGCAGAGCTTCCCCCCAGACCTGTGGAAGCACATTGGTGGGGGATGGAAAGAGCAGTGAGAATTCAGAAGTGGGATGACATCCAAGTGGCTAAGTCAGACCGGTGGAAGGAAATATTGCAGACTAAAGGTATTGAAGTGGGTGATAGAATGACTAAACAAACGTTTCAACAACTGTTACCTAGTTTCTATCAGAAAGAGATGAAATCACTGAGACACCCCTTCACCACCCATGCGCCTCTGGCCACGACTTCACAAGAGATGTGTGTGTATGTTGAGTCGTATTACTGCGATATTCGTACCTCTAGGAGGGATGTTGCAGAAATTGAGGTAGGGCAATCCCAACAATCATATCTTTGGGAGCTTGTGGATGTGAAACTCCCTATAGACGGACGTCTTGATTTGGACAGACCAATTTCGGAGACAGAAATCGATCAGGCTATTAAGCACATAGCTAGAGGTTAGGCACCTGGATCGGATGGGATAACGGTGGAGTTCTACAAACTGTTTAGCCCAGAAATAAGATCTTCGCTCCTGAAAATTTATAATGGGGTTTTGACTGGGGGCCAGCTTTCAGAATCCCTGTGCCACGGCGTGATTACTCTGCTGTATAAGAAGGGTGATAGGGAAGAGGTTAGGAATTGGCGCCCAATTTCAAGAATGAACGTCTCGTACAAAATCCTAGCTAAAGCTCTAGCTCGCAGATTAGCAAAGTACTTACCGAAGTTGGTGGGCCATGATCAAGCTGCCTTTGTTCAGGGCAGATCAATTTTTGATAATATTGTAACGGCGATAAAAACACTAGAGATTATAGAGAAAGAACAGAGACCACAAGTACTCCTGTTGTTGGATAAGCGTATGACCGTGTCAATTGGAGTTTTGTGCTAACCACTCTCAGAAAAATGGGGTTTGGGGAAATTTTCTGTAAATGGATAGTGACACTTTATACGCATTCCACAGCGGCGGTAATGGTTAATGGATTCCTGTCTAAACAGTTTCATCTCACTCGCTCGCTACGACAGGGCCGCCCATTGGCGCCACTGGTGTTTGTATTGCAGTTGGAGGTACTGATGTGTAACATCCGACATCGACCGGAGATTAGAGGTTTAGCCCTTGGGAACAAGGAATGCAAAGCCAAGGCGCTGGCTGACGACCTGTTTGCGGTCTGTGACAACTCACCGGGTGCCCCATCCCTGCCATCGACAATCGCCCTTGCTCGTCACACTCAGAATGCCCTCCGGTGTGTGCTCCAGTAGTGTGAAAGGACTTCCTGTCTTGCGCTATCGCCTTCGAGTCGGAGAGACATGAAAGAATCCCATAGACTACCTCGAACACTTCATCTCCACACGATTAACACTAGGTTCAACTTACTACAAAGATGGTCTCCGAGAGCACTTCAGAGACGTGAGGGTGTGAGCGCCACGTCATGTACCACCTTTTACTCATTAGCATGTGACACCCATAGCTCTCGGTCACTGGCCTGCCTCCTCCCTCCGTCACCCAACGTGACGTTTGACCCAACCATAGTCGGGGAGGTTTCAGCAGTATCCCGGGACTCGGCCTCGAGCCGGTTCCGAGGTCAGTGACATCGGTCTTCCCAGACCGATAGCGCGTTGCGGAGCGCTCCTGCGCCCAGCCCAACGCGACCGGCCCCTCCCTCGCTCCCTTTTTTTTTTAGCCGGGTTGAATTGTCCCATATCGTCATCTTCAACGCGTTCAATATGTACTAGGGCACGGCGGTTTCTCACGCCATGTCCTCGACGTGCACCGATTCGAACACAGAGTCCCAGGTACCCGAAGTCTAAACCACCCTTCACCAGAACCCACCACCCCTTCCTACTCAACTGCCCCTCCACATCGTGAACCACTAGCTCACTCAGGCCTACTCTGTCTTTCTCTCATCTAACCTTCTTCCTTCCCCCAATCTACCTCTGTATATGCTCTCCTAAATCCCAATTCAACATCGTCTCCCCCCCCCACTCCCCTAATCCTCTTCACGCGACAATATCTCACACATCTTCAAGTCAACTCAACTGCCCTACTTCCGTTAACCTTGGCGCCGAAATCCAACCCTTCTCATCAGCCCACACAACCCGCGCCCTTCCTTACTATAGTCTCTTTACAACATCCCACCTGCAAGCTGGCTCCCCCTCCCCTTGATCCCTTTGTCAAAATTAAGAACAACCCGACCCCTCCCCGCTCTCCCCTACCTCAACCAAGCACCGAAATCGCTCCCCCCCCATGACCCATCCTACGGTCGCCGTTCATCCTATCTTCCTAAACCTATCTGAACACCCCGCCCCTACCCAGTCCCACCTCCTCAGGCCCCCCGTCATCCATACGTGCGACGCAATCAGGGGCAAATCTCGATAACAATTGACCGAACCCCTCTGACACCTTGACTCAAGATCGCTCCCCTAGCCTACTTCGCTATCACTATCTCTCTTGCATAGGCCAAATCTCAAGTCAACATAAGTATCCACACCCAACTCCACCCCTCCTCTCGGCACGCCACCCGCCTCCCCAACCTTCTTCCAAGTCTTCTCAATCCCGACCCAGACTTTGACCAGTCCGACCGCAAATCCCGACTCACTCCCCTCGACACAATCCAGGCTCCTAGTAAGCACACCCGAATACCCACTCACCATCGTGATCCACCCCACCTCCATCACAGCGTACTAGTAACCACCTTCCATCCACTGTCCCCCTTGTAGCCCTTTGCCAAAGTCCACTCATCATGTCGTCCACGCCCCTTCCCCCCCCCACGGATACCGGTCAACCCTCCTGTCAAGCAACAGGACACCTACACAACCCAAACCCTCAACCTCCCCCTCCCCCCCCAACAACTACCTCTCCAGCAGACCTTAATCGTATCCAAACCCTACTGGACAGTTGCTATGATGATGGCCTCTTCCCAAACCTCTCCATCTCACACGGTGAAGTGGAAATTATCGATGGTGTCGATTACCTCAACCTGAATGAGGAAATCGATACGGCGACGGTCAACTGGCTGAAGGCCAGAACTGTCATCGTCATCTTCTAGGCCAGGGGCAATTCACTCTCAATATCTCAGCGGGAGCAATTTATCCGCATATACGAAGATGCATGGTACCAAGATGCCAACTTCAACCCATCCCTATGCAGAGGCTGCACACACGGCGAAGGCCCAAATATCATGTCGTACGTTGCACAGTCCCAACGAATAGCCGAGTACCTTATCAATAAAGGACAAGACACTATTCCCTATCGACAGGGATTGATTCGAGTCCTTTTCAAGCCTTGGATGACGCAGCAGGAGTTGGAGCAGGCTAGGGACCAGGAGGCAGCAGAGAAATACCGAATTATAGCACTGCGGGTCCCGCTTGGTGGCATGTTTTCACTCCGGCACGCTGTAGTAAAATTTGCTATTATTCCATTGATTCCTTTTCATATAGGAAACTTGTATCTTTCTTTTACTAATTCATCTTTGTTTATGCTACTCACTATTAGTTTAGTTTTGCTTTTATTTCATTTTATCACCATGAATGGAGGTCATTTAGTACCCAATGCTTGGCAATCTTTTGTTGACATGATTTATGAATTTGTTCTAAACTTAGTCAATGAACAAATAAGTGGTGCACCAGCAGTTAAACAACGATTTTTTCCTTTCATCTTTGTCACTTTTACTTTTTTGTTATTTTATAATCTTATTGGCATGATTCCTTAATCATTGCACCAATCATCGTGATGCACCCCCCTGATAAGGGAGACGACGAACCACGTTTAGGGAATGTCCGCATAGATTGCCACCCCTCTGCGCGCCAAAGGTACATGGAGTGGATTACTCTCCGCAGACCAAACGGTCAGCTTCTGCAGATACAGTTAGCCAACCAGGACACTCTCTTCTGTAAGAAGTGTCTCTGGTGGTTCCACGACGAGTTTGACCCTGAGTGCCCACGATTCAATGAGCCAATGCCCCCTGGCCGTCAAGGTAGGGGCAGAGGGAGGGGACGAGGTCGTGGAGCTCGAGGAGGGCAACCTCCGCAGACCCCTATTCAGCAGTCTAGCAACCAACCAGCACCTCCCACTTCTGCGTCCGTTTTGCCACCTGGCTCCTCCACAGTCTGTGCCCACTGGGATCCTCTACTATCACAGTCGTCCAATCCTCGAACTGCCCACCCCCTCATCATCGGTCAAACAACCACAGCCACGGTCCCAGTAGGCCCGACACCACAGCTCCCATGTGTCTCACATCCTCCCCCCCATCTCGCCCCCCTACCACCTCGTTGGACCAACCCACACCCAACACGACCACTGCAACTATCCCCATCTGCTCCCACACACCAGCCCACTGCCGTCCACCAAGCTGCTCCATCTCAAGGCACCTCATTTCCCCTCTTTCGCCCGCCGGTAGCTACCGGTGGACGATCTGCAACTCAGACCCATCATCACTCCCAACCATCCTCATCCAACACTCTGCTCCCCTATCTGGTCTACTGGCTTCACCCCCACTGGTCCCAATTCATCTTCCCGATGGCCCCCCCTTACTGCAACTCGCCTCCCATTCCACCCCCAACACCTCCCACGTCGATCCACCCCAGCACCAAGCCCTTGGAAACCCATACCTCTCGGTCCCAACACTTATCCCCACCCCGTACCACAGTCACCCGCACTACGCTCAGACAGCCTCTTTCTCACATTTTAGCAGCTTGCACTCTTC
>BFEA01000977.1:212025-239361 GCA_003427395.1 Chara braunii
TTTTTTTCTTTTTTTTTTTAACACCCCCCACCAGTGTTGGTGCTGCTGATAAGAGCAGACACCACTAACACCAGGGGAGAGGCTCCATCTATTGGTGGGGAGTGTCACCTGCTGGAAAATGGGTCCAGCGTCCCATATACAGAAAAAAGGGGTATCTTGAGAAAATGAGAAAAGTGGTTGTGGGATCTGCCAGCATTGATTGCCCTGCAATCAGGGGATTGACTGAGCAGGCCCTGTGTTTGGTCCACCACATACAGAAGAATGAAAAAGTGACTGTGGAGTCTGCCAGCATTGATTACCCTGAAAACCAGGGTGACTGACTGAGCAGGCCCTGTGTAACCTCCAGCGGTGTTGTCTTGTATAAGCATGCAGAGCAGCCAATGTCCTTTGTATCTCTCCACCCTTATAAGCATGGCGTCAGATAGACAGCTAGGGACTGATACTATCCAGAGGAACCACTCACTCCAACCATGCTCAGTTACTTCAGAATACTCAAAATGACAGCTTTGACTACCACAACAGAGTGTAAAAACGGGAGCAAGTATAGGCGGGGTCCTCCCCAGGGGGCTCCAGGGAGGCGTTCCGCTTATGAGAATCTATGAGGGTGTAGAGGAGGATGTAAAGGAGATTATTACATTCAGGGCAGAATCTCTATCAGAAACAGGGCGTGAGGAGGGAAGGGATGTGGGAAATCTGAGGGAGGGCGTAGCGGGAAGGAGGGCTCTATGTTAGTCCAGTCCTTAAAAATTAGACGCTAGTCTCTCATTTCTTCCAAATCATGCGGCCCAACTCCCCTGTCTTCACTCCATTCGACTTTTGCAATCCATCCTTCTCTTTCCCCACCCACCCAGTCCGTGCAAAACGCCGTAATCCGTCTCCTAACGTCTCCAATTTGACTGAAAAGGTCTAATTGTGATCTTGTGTCCAACCATCTCCGCGTGAGCTCAAGGTGAACCTGTTGCTGTATCTGTTCTAGAATTTCTTACCCTTCCACCCGTACCCTCTCCATGACCAGGGTGCATCTCTGCCACCAAAGAGCCCAAATCACTACCCTCCTTCCCAGTCTATACATGTTCCCTACGAAGGTCGAGGCTGTTTTTGCCAGCGGCCAATGCCCAACCAATATGGCATGCCATGACCAGGGACAGGGAATGTGATTCCATCTTCCGCCATATGCGGTCCCACCATCTCCATGTGAATTGAGCAATCAGGCATTGCATGAAGATATGTTCAATGGTCTCCGCCTTCTTGTGGGGGGGAAAGAGACTCTGGCACCGCTGACACCAGGGTGACAGCAGTCCTCTCTGTTAGAAAGTTCTGCAGTCAGCTAGCCAGTCATTGGTTGGTAGATAGAAGTGGGCTATTTGCCACTAAAGGGAGATGATCTTCATGGGTTTAGACTTTTGTTCCTTGAACCACGGGATCGGGGATAAAATGACAGGATCCACATTCACCTGCCTGGCCCATCTATCGTTGATCAAATCTCTCCGATACCGTTTGGGTCTGAGCATTTTGTAGGTGGACTTGACTGTTAACTGATGCAGGCTAATATGATTTACCTTGGGGGTTCCCCTCCTGTGGGAGCCTGCCAAGTCCATTCCACCGGGTCTAGAGCCAGGTCCTGGATTGGTTTGTCAGGCTGGAGCACCATGAGATCATATGTATCTGGCCAATCCTTAGTGGGGTCCCTGTGCATGTCACCCAATCTCCTATTCTCAAGGTAGGGCCACGTTTGAGGATCCGGTACCATTCCAGTGGGATGGCTTCAATGAGGTTCTCAAAAAGTTTCTCCACACGGTGACAATACTTTAAGGTTGCTCGCAGCTGGTCCTTTGTTTTCGAGTCATGTCTCTCATGATCCCAAAGATCCCCTACTCTAAGAATGTCATGTTTAACCCAACTTTTTTCGGGCAAGGTTGAGCTCTTCATGACACAGCCCCTCGTGTTTACTATCCGTCCGTTTTCGAAGAGAGGTTGACGGTGGACCTCCTCCCAACGGTCGGGGTGGTTCTTGTCTGGGAGTGGGAGGTTACGCCAGGTTTGCAACAAGGATGACCAGAATGTATTCATTGTTTGAGCCCCACCTTCCAGCCTATCCCTACCGTGTGGGAGTTTGCGTGGGATTGTCCAGAACAGATCCTCCAGCCATATCAGTTGATGGATCGTATGGGGGGGTTCCGGGGCCAATCGAGCCAAATGTTCCAGAGCTAAGACACACCACGGACTTTGGGGGGCAAAGGTAACCTTTTTAAGTCATTTTATACGTAGGATTTGTCCGTGTGTGGCTGGATTAATTATTCTCAATCCTCCCATTGCTTTAGGTTGGATAATTGAGTCCCAGGCCATGTGGCTTGTTGCATTAGTCTGCTCCCTATCCCCTCTCCATAAGAAAGTTGTTGTCTTTTCCCTTCAGGGCCACTTTGCTCAAGTAGGCTCTTCAGGGCCGCTTTGCCCAATGGCCACTGAAAGGATTTGTACCATAAGGACGCAAAAATCACGTTATTAAGTACCATCGCTCAACCGAAAAAGGATGTGTGTTTGTTCCTCCAATTGTTTAGTTTATGCTGGGCAGGGGTGCTAATTCATTCATCATTGACTGGTGGTCATCCCTTAGTGGTTATGGACACCCCAGGATCCTTATTGGGGCCTCTAATGACCTCCATGCGACTCGTGGTGACTCTGGCGGGCACCCCCCTTAGTAGTGGATCCACCAGCCTTGTGTTTAAGATCCCCAGTTAACTACCATATTGGACACCTTGGCAAACTTTTCCATCATCCGCTGGATTTCCTCCATATTACGGTGTGGTCTCTGTCATTATTGTGAGATCGTCCGCGAACAGAGAGCATACCGGGATTGCGTCCTCCGGGATGCGTGTGACACATTTTTTTGTAATATTTTTATTAGCCGAGAGATTGTCAGCTAGAGCCTCCATAATGACCAGAAAAAGGAAGGGGACTATTGGATCCCCCTGGCCGACTGATCTTTCCAAATGGAGAGGCGGCGCGAGACTTCCATTAATTTGGACGCAAGTAGTAGCGTCTTGGTGCAAGATTCGTATCCAACGTCGGAAATCCGGCCCGAAGTTCATTTTTTTTAGACATTTGTCCAGAAACAACCAGTCCTCGTGGGCATAAGCCTTTTCGAAGTCGATGAAAATCAGGGCCGCATTCTGCCGGGAGTGGGTCGTAAGCTGGAGGATCTAATGGATCAACAGTATGTTTTTTTGTATGTTCCTGTTTTCCATGAATCCAGTTTGTGTGGGATAAATAATGTCTTCCATTACCGGGATCATTTTGTTTCTCAGCGCCTTAAACAACATTTTGTACATTACTGTGAGTAGCGTTATTGGCCTGTAGTTTATGATATTCATTTTGTCATTTTTTTTAATATATGAGAGTAAGAATCCTTTGCCCCACTCTTTCTCTCATCTCCCCTGTGAGTCACACTTCATTGTTGAAATCTATGACGTCTTGACACACAAAGTCCCATGTGGTTTCCCATAATTCTTTGGGAACGTCATTGATGCCTAATACCTTTCCCTCCTTCATTTGCAGAAGGGCAGTCCATATCTCATGTTTGGAGAGCAGGGATTCTAAAGAATCGCATTGTTCGGGAGTCAAAGTTTTATTTAAAGGTTCCAGAAATTCATTCAGAAGGCGCTCATGATATGGCATGTCCGATTTGTCTATGTGCGAAGAAAAAATATCTTTATAAAAATCATATGTTATTTTTGTGCAACGGGCTGTGGTAACTATTGGTTCTGAATCCATGACATTTGGTTCATGAAATGCTTCGATAGCGGTTCTTTGAATTCGTGTTCTTGCCAACTTGAAAAAGTGAGAGTCCATTGTTCCCTCGGTGGAGAACTTGGATAACCTTGCTCTTGTTTGGGCTCCTTGCCATCGGTACTGTGCATGTTTCAAAAGTTGATCCTTCACTTCTAATATGCGTGTTTGTAATTCAGCAATCCTTTGTTCCTACCCTTGCGAGTTTTGCTCCTCTTCTGCTTCCGCCAAGTTTTGCATGAATGTGACTTCTTGTTGGTATCTCTGGGCGGCCAGATACTTGGAATATTCGTTTCTCTTTTTGGCAGAAAATAAAAAAACCGTTGTTAAACCAAGCAATTTGTGAGTCATGTTGAGTGTGATAATGTTTCCAGAAGATCCAAGCCTGGTGTAGGTACTTCTAGAAGAATTAGGTTCTGAGTAAGGAAGTGTTTAGTTTATAATAGCTGGTCCTTTGGTCAGACCATTTATGAAAAGTCCAGACTGTCATACACATCCTGTGGTCTAAACCAGGATATGGGCTAGTTGGCAATATTGTCGTCGCCGAGAGTCCCCCCCCCCAACTCCTCTGAGGCTAAAATTAGATCAATTCGGGACTTGGATAGTCTGGCAGGATCATTGTTTTGGATGTAGGTAAAAGTTCTTTCGGTAGGGTAGCTACGCCTAAACGTGTAAAAAAGCGAGAGAGGGACACATAAATCCCTCAGCATCCACTCATCCTCCTCTGCGTTATGTGCGGTGGGGGGGGAGACCCTCCATCGGTCCAGCCACCTGTCCGGAGCAACATTGAAGTTTCCTACTAGTATAAAAGGAACATCTGGGGTAGGTATTGATTCAAGTTAAAAAAAAAAAAAAAAAACTTATTTCACGAGTTGTGTTCAGAGCATATATAAAGACGATACATACTATTTCTAGTTCCAACATGCCCATCCACAAAAAAAGCCAGAACTAGTGATACAGCGAAGGGCAAAGATACTAGCAAACCAACCATCCACCCGCTGCTTCAGAGAGAAAATACAGAGTCTATTGTTGCTGTAGGAGTATTTTCAGTAGACTCATTGACCCTTGCCGCCCAAAAAAAAGACAGATAACAGACACGCTAGAGGCCTGAAGGGTGCTTCCCTATCCAACGTTACGTCAATTAAGAGTTTGGCACGAAAGGACATAGGTAAATTAGATGAATATTTGGTCCCTCTGACATGCGTATCTTCAGAACAGGGCCCAATGGTGCTCTCTCTCCCAGTCTTCCGAGTCTCTGAGCCTTTAAGTCACCAAATTGGATGCCCATCCCACGGACCTCTCCATCTTGGGTTGCGTCAGGAAAATTATTAATGTTATTGGTCAGGTAAGGATGCTGCCCCGACCCAGGATGGGGAGACAGGTGTTGGACTCATACAATGGGAAAAATATCGGTATGTACCCAGGTTTTTTACATGTCGATATCTGGGATGAAATGAGAGAAAAGTTTCAGGCCAAATTCCCTTATTGGTTGGTCATCTCTGAATTCACTATGCCAAACAGCAAGACATTACAAATAATTCACCAACAAAAAAAAATCTCATAATTAAATAATCATTCTACAGTAAAATTACATTCTAAATTTTAAATTTTCATTCCATCTTAAAAAATGTCATTCCAATTTTAAAATTTTCCGTCTTACTTGAAAACGTTCCTTCCAAGAATGGGGTATCCCTTCTTATTTGAACTGGATGCTAGAGATGGAATGAAAGTCTGAATGAGTTCATGAAATATTTTAATTGGATTGTTATTCTAAGTAAGGACTTTCAGTCATGAATAGGTTAATCTAATATAAATTTGAAGATATTTGTTGTAGTAGAATGAAAGTTTAATTAAAACATTTCATAAACTCGTTCAAACTTTCATTCCATCTTGAACAAATAGATGTAGTTGGAAGAGAAAACCCATATTTAGATAGAAACTTATCAAATAAAACTGAAAATTTTAGAATTGGACGAACATTGGAATGATAATTTTTAAATATGAAGGATTTTTTTTAATTGAATGTTTTTTCAACTTTCCTTTCAAGTTCTCGTGGGAATTTTTATGTTGACCTGATAGAAGGTCTCAATGCAAGCGCAGTAGCAGAGTGGATCAACGAAGTTGACTTGACAGACTTTATGCTTTCAGAACAGTCTGGAACCCAGTTAAAGAGTCTCTGGATCCTTACTGAGCTACCCACCACATCAGACGATGACGATAAGAAGAGAAAGATTACAGTAGAACATTTACGCCTTATCCAGCAGCGCAACGCTTCAGAAAGACCTCCAAATAATTTTGTCAAACCGCATTAACATAACATGCTGGAATGTACGAGGATTAGGTGACACGACCAACACCTACCACAATGACAGAATAACTTCTTGGTGCCACGCACAGAAAGTACACATTCTTTGTGTGCAAGAATCCAAACTCAACGCTACCAAGATAGACCGGCCACAACGATGGTGGAGGGCCCCCAATTTTTGGCCCCCGCCGATGGAACAAAAGGAGGCACGATAATACTTTTTGGCGATAATTTGGATATAGATTTTATTGAAACTTTTGCAGTCCTCCTCGGTAGGTTTGTATGGGTCAAATTTGCAGTTGGGAAAGAGGACTGGACTATCATATTTATATATGCATCGGTAGTTTATCGGGATCCCATTTCCTTTTTTGATAACCTTCCGGCCTATACCCCAGACATAGACAATCTGCTCATAGCAACAGACTTGAACACAATCCTCCTCCCAGGGTTAAACTCTCCAGAAGTCTCAGTACCCAGGTGGGACACTCAACTGCTAATAAAATTCATGACATCTCAAAATTTCACAGATATCTACCGAACCATGAACCCAGACGACCCTAGGTACACATGGTTAGACCCGCAAGTTTCAAACTATCGCATCTCGCCTAGAAGAAGACTGGATTTTTTTCTAGTAAGAGGATCCTACTGCAAGCGCAACATTAGAATAGAAACCCAAATCACGGATATTTTGGACCAATACCCAGTTCTAGCGGATTATGCTTCAGGCTGGGGCTATGTCGGACAAGTATCGCGAGGGATCATCATGTATGTCATCTGGCAAGCTAGGAATAATGCGGCGTTCAGAGGAGATTTGTCAGGCAAGGGCCAGATGCAAGCTCAAATTAGGAAACACTTGAGAATTACTATCCTAGTCGACATGAAATGCAAGGGTCCGTTATGGTTCCTCAAAACCTGAGCGCAAGACAACAAACTCGCAACACTAAATGAAAAACAAAACCCAGGCCCCTGCCTATGTAATAAAATGTAACTTTCCAGACTAGGTGCAATTTTGCAAACTTCTCCTGTGACAGGTTACGGTGGAAAACGGGCAGCTAAATGGTTAGCTAGTCTATTCATGGGACGCTGACCCCGGTTTCCAACTGTTTTTCATTTTTCTTTTAGTTCCGAATTTGTTGTCAGAGTGCTTGTAGGACACTGGCTGGGTAGTCTAGGCTCTTTGAGTAATGTTGGCCTACATTAAAGGACAAGCGTCGGCAGAGGGGATTCGATGGAAGAAGTGACAGTTAGCTTTTTTTTGTTCTTTTGATGGAACGCTGGATCCGGTTTCCAGCAGTCAAGCGAAGCCGGGTAACGCTCGCGGCAAGATTTAATGATCATCTTCGGGTAGACTGTGGGGACCCCGGCCCCTTCTGCTACCATCATTCTTAATAGGGACGCCGGGTCCGGTTCCTAGTTGGTGCCGCTCCCCACAAATAGATCGGAGCATCATTCATTTAAAAAAAATAAAAAATAAAAAAAAATCGACAGCCAATGTGCCAGTGCAGAACAGGGGGTTGCGCGCTGCGCTACGCGGCCGTTTTCGGCTGGCGGCTGCCTCTGGTCCGTGGCTAAAGAGTAAGGGGAGGTGCCGCTTTGTACCCACGCTAGGTCTTTGGGCTATAGCGGGGTGTGACACTATTTTCAGCCGCAGATAGAAATTGCACTTCGGGCACCCTACTTGGCCATCACCAGCAAGGAGTTCGGCAGCGGAACGTGAGCGCGGAGGGAGCGAACTGCACGGCAGGCCCGACGGTCTTGAAATTCGATTCTTCGACGATTTCGAGGAGGACGAAAAATGTTGATGCCATCGTCCAGCAGGGTGGGACAAAAAGTGGGGATGCAGAGGGTTTGACTAGATAGAAGGTTCGACGAGAATGGGCAGCATGGTAGCATCCTGTGGTTGGCATACAACAAGCATCCTCGCGTTTTGATCATCATCAGAAGAAGAGAACTGACTATCAGATAGGACAAGGAGGCAGAGCAATCGATTATGTAGAAGAGCCCGAGAACGAAGACACGAAGCAGAGAGCAAACAACGGATGAACACATTAATGTAGAGAAGCAAATACATCACATAGTCCTGGACCATGGGAAACGATACTAACGACGGCATGAGTGGTGGCGAGAGAGACAACCTGAACACCGACAAAGGAGTGGAGTGAACAACGGGACCAAGACGACGGGAGAAACCGCTGTGGTGGTGGGAGAAATCTCACAAACATTGTCGCTGAAAGCAATGCCATAAACATAGTTGCCGAAAGCAGCCTGGATTTAAAGGCAAAAAGGGTAGGGGTCCTCGACGATAGACAAACGGAGAAAGGAAAGCCAGAAGGTTGCAAGCATTACGCAAGAATGAGTAACCCCAAAAAAACAAAGAAATGTAGGGAATGAATGAGTACTGAACAACAATGCACTAGATACAACAGTAGGGAGAGTAGGGGTGGGAGGAGGAGGAAGTTTACATAAGGAGAGATCACCAGTTACAACAACAGAGAGAGAAGAGAGTGGGAGGAGGAGAAAACCTACACACATATACAAAACGGAAACACTCACCCGGAGATCTATAGGGGAAAGACAACGACGAACGAGACAACCTCATGCAACGACGATAAGATAGGTAGTATCAATTGTCGCCAGGCCAGATACTCCCCCTGCATCCCTATTCCCATCACTCCACTTCAAGTTCGAATCCCTTCGAATCCCATTGGGAATGTTGCTCTCACCTTAAGCATAACCTTTCTTTAACTTCCCCCCCACATGACGAGGGAGAAAGCGATCCGTCAGGGAGGAAACTTGAATAGGACGAAGGGCAGTTGATCAATAAACATCTGAGAAGACCGCCCGAGAACAAACAGGGCGGGACAACCCCCCCCCTGCCTCCCTAGCCACACAGGTCCAAACAAAACAGGGTCGGACAATGCCATGCCCCCCTTGGTCATCACACAGCACGACCACAGTCCGGGTGGCAACTGCTTCTGACTCGCCGAAGGAGTCTGACCTGACGCCGGTGGCTACAGCAGCCTCCCCCCCGAGATCGGCTCCGGGTGGAAGCCCGTTCTCGGGCGACTGCCTATCAGCCAGGCACTTTCTTTTAATAAACTAGAAAGAAATTGGATATGTTTTTTTTTTTTTTTTGAACGAGTTTTGATGTTTGGATGCATGTGATTGGAAAGTTTGAGGGGGATCTTATGGTTTTGGGCCTCCATACTAACCTTGGACAAGCGGGGAGGGTGACCTAAGTGGCGATTGCAAGTAGGGTCGAACGCATACGAAAAAGTCGAAGTTTTGTCAGGGCGGTACTTGAGGAGAAGGGAAAGCGGTGAACTTTGGACCAAGTCGTTGAAGTCTTGGAAACAAAAAAGCCAAGAGGGAGCGCATGCCTTGGCTATGGGCAGCTATTGGGTCAGCACAGACTAACATTGGAATAATGATTGGGTCTGGGTATGGAACTACGAGATGCGGATACGAGTAGCGAGCTTCATCTTGGGTACTTCTATGAGGTGGACTGATCGGTCGCAAGTGTGGTGGGGGATCGCCTTCGATGCAGTCGCCTCGAGGCACATGGTTTTCGGTACTACCATCGCATATGTTATGCAAGAATAAGCCGAACAACATTTGCCTCAACGTTACACCAAAATTCCTTACCAATTTAAAATAAAAATCAAATATAAAAATAAATAATAATGATAAAAATTAGAAAAAAATCAAAAAATAAAACGAGAATAAAATTATTGAGTGGGCGACCACATTTTTGATACTGTCATCTTTGGCAATTTTTTATTTTGTTTTGGTTGTGATAAATGTCATGAAACTTTATATATGTGTGTCTTACATAATAGAGAACCTACAAATAAAGTTAAAAAAAATAATACATTTTTTCATGCCCCGAAATAAAGGAAAACCAAAAAGTGAAAAAAACAAAAATAAATTAGTGAGTGGGTAAGCAAGTTTTGACACCACCATCTTTGTCGATTTCATTTTTGTTTGGCTGAACAGAATGACTTCAAAATTAAGAGGGAGATACCTTATATCACAAAGAAATCGCAAACCAAATTTTAGAAAAACATAATAATATTAAGGTGTCAAAATATATATTTTTGCGGGGTCTTAACCCTTCAAGTTCAGGCCCCGTACGGGGACCCGAACGCCCGAATGCCCGAATGTTCGGCGAATGTTCGGGGGTCAGCTTAGGAGTCTTTGTACGTTTGGTATGAAGAAAAATAAATTAAACAAGATTTTTCTGAGGCCTATCGTCGATTTATCAAGGGTTTTGCAACAATCGCCCGACCTCTAACGAACCTTTTACGGAGGGACCAACCGTCCAGTTGGGACGCCGAGTGTGAACGGGCCTTTGGCATCTTAAAGGAGGCTTTGGCCACAACACCTATTTTGATTCGGCCTGACCCGGGGAAGCAATTCATACTCATTACGGACTGGCAGCCTAAAACAATCTCCGCTGTTTTGACTCAGAAGGGGAAAAACGACCGCGAACACATCATCGAGCACGCTTCGCGAACGGTACTGGACGAGAGAAGAAACGATTTGTCTACTCAGGGAGAGTGCTCTGCGGTTGTATAGGGGATTCAACACTTCCATCCGTATTTGTACGGACATAAGTTCCTCCTCGTTACGGACCATGAGCCCCTGCTGGCTCGCAAGAGGCTTACCAATTACACGGGCATGATCGGACGATGGGTTGTCCGACTGCAAAAGTACGACTTCGATATCGTCCACAAGAAAGATAGAAAAGCACGACAACGCTGGCAGACTGACAAGATTGTATCGGCCTAGCAGGGTGGCCAAGGGTGAAGAGATCACACAGATTCACACCATGGAAGGAACCGGAACCAACCGGCGAGCCTTCGTACGGCCAAGTGGTCATCCTCCCTCGAACCTCTAAGAATTGACCGATAGACACGATGACGATGAACCATGGAGGTAATCCCGAAGGTCCTCTTTCTCCCTTCTCGTCTTCCTCTTTCCCTTCCCTGCCCGACAAATTTTGCTACTTTTGCGAAGCAATCTCGAGGGTCTATTCGGTCCCTATGCGTCCTAGCAGGGAGGAGTATGTCGAGTGGGTAGATTGTCAGCAATGTGTGTCCCGAGCCCACGGTTCCTGCATCCAGTATAGAAGTATGGGTAAATCCTGGTTATGCCCCTTGTGCCGCACTGATAAAATTCCGACAGAAGCTCGATTTCTCAAAGCCACGTCAGAAGGGCTGAAAAATATCCGACGATTTAGAAGGGCTGAAGTATGGACAATGTCGTCTTGATAGCTACGGTGGTTGGGAACTCCCTTCGAGACTTCACTAACTTGAAGGAGGACCAGAGGAGGGCCAATGAGAGGGCACGGGACTACCGATGGAATGAGGGATGGTTAGAAAAGCGAAAGACGGATGGTAGTGGGATTTGGATGTCTGTGCCTCATTCGTTCATGAGATATGACTGGGTCAAGTCAGCCCACGAGGAAACGGCGACCCACTTCGCCGTCTGAATCACGGAGGTGGCAATCGATAAAAACGAATGGTACGAGTCCAATATTCGCGACGACGTTAAATTCATCGTCCGAAACTGTCCTGTCTGTGTCGCTGAGAAGGAGCGGATTCAGCCGCCTAGATCGGTAGTGCCCACTGTAGTTGAACGTCCGTTCCAAAAAGTCAGCATCGATACGCCAGATATTTTCGTGCCCCCTGGACCAAATAGATGTGAATATTCACTTCTTTTGGTATTTGTAGTCCACTTTTCAAAATTGATAGAGGAGTATCCATGTAAGATGAGACAAACGACAAAAATCGCGAGGTATCAACATAAAAATTTTCCATAATTAAATAATAATTCTATAGTAAAATTACATAATAAATTTTAAATTTTCATTCCAGTTTTTAAAATATCATTCAAATTTTATTTTATTTTTCTTACTTTGAAAACTTTCCTTCCAAGAATGGGGTATCCCTTCTTATTTGGATTACATGCTAGAGATGGAATGAAAGTCTGGATGAGTTTATGAAATATTATAATCGGACTATCATTCTAAGTAAGGATTTTCAGTTATAAATAGGTTAATCCAATCTAAATTAGAAGATATTTGTTGTTGTAGAATGAAAGTTTAATTAAAACATTTCATAAACTCGTCCAGACTTTCGTTCCATCTTGAACAAATAGATGTAGTTGAAAGGGAAAACTTATATTTAGACGAAACTTATTAAATACAACTGAAAATTTTAGAATTGGACGAACACTGGAATGATAATTTATAAATATGAAGGATTTTTTTTTTTTTTAAATGTTTTTTCAACTTTCGTTTCGCGTGGGAATTTTTCTGTTGATGTCAACCGTTTTATCGGGATGTATCATGACACCGAGAAAATCCTAACGGACAACAGGGCAGAATTCCGAGGGGAAGTCTTGAGGAGTCTGACCCTGCACGGTATCTCGATTTGCAATAGCGCTCCCCATATGCCGCAATCGAACGGACTAGTAGAAAACACCAATCGGGTGATCAAAACAACGTTACGGCGTAATATCGCGGCCCAAGATACAAGGCCTTGGCTCGATATCGTCGACCATATCCTAACTATTCATCGAGGGACACCCCATGAGTCCACCTGCCTGTCCCCCTTCCAATTACAGACCAAAACTGTGGCCTGCATAGCCCTACCAAACCTAAATGATGAAATGACCCTTCTGCGACGGACCACTAGAGCAACGGTCAAAGATAAGGCTCAACGCCATTTAGAACTAATGGAAAATGCCCTCCCCCGGCTAGCCCAAAAACGACAGAGAATGACTGAAATGGCCCATGAACGACAGGTCCGGAGCTACGAGGCCCGAAATGGGAACGCCGGACCACGGCCCCAGTATAAATTAGGGGACATAGTGCAAGTGAGGAAATGTGCTCTCCATGGTAAGTTAGCGCCATGATTTTTCGGGCAATTTCGCGTGGTCGAGCTTGGTCCTAGCGGAGTGAACACTGTGCGGCTCGCACCGGAGATGTCAGGAAGTCGATCGTCTCATCCGACCATTCGACACGTGTCCTACCTTTGCCCTCTCCCATCTTTTCCTCCTCCTCCATCCTCCACGTCGTCCCTCGACAACGAGGAAGAAGGCGTTCATCTTAACTACCTTGATCCTTCTTCTTCTCAACCCTCATCTCCCTCGCCATCACTATGAGTTTTTCCACCGAACAGTTCATCAACGAACGACTAATGGTACCCGGGGGAGCTATCTCTGCAATCCGGCAAGTAGTACAGCGTCCTCGATTGAGTCCAGATCTTCTCCGATTCGTGACCTTCTTCAGTACAACGGCTATTCACGCAGCGGCGAAGTTTCGATTTGCGTAGTCCGGGGTGACACGAGTATTGGCTGAGGTGTCAACCTTCTTATGTCTGTCCCCACCCGTCGAGAGCCACGTATTAGTCATTGTCGTCTTTACAGGCGACATCACGACACTACATCCAGCAAGGCACACCGCGATCCTCCGACAACTGCGAGACTGGGCAGCGTGCATCACGACCGAGTAGATGCGATTACTGGCTCGGCTGCGCGATCGTGTTGTAACAGCCAACGACATCGATCTTCAACTTCGGGTTTCCTCCACCGCCCCAGAGGTCGTCCTCCCGGAGCTTCGTCCTTTCGCCCGACCTCAATGAATTGCCACCGCCTCTCTACCTTCATCCTTTTCTCCGACACTCCTACGTTTTGGCAGTCTGCTGTGGACCCCGCTCTATCGTTCAAAATTAGGCAGTTGGACGTGCTGATTCTGGACGCAGCCAGGTGGGCACAGTGGTGGCATGCTTACGTGGCGCTCAACTTCTACCTCCTCGAAGTCGTTTTCCATTGGGAAAAACCTGCTGATTGGAGCGAGAAGGACGAGATCCCGAACGACGAGCCGGAGTTATTGATTGTCCAGGCCTGGAGAATGGACACGGAGGGGGAGCTTCTGGGGATCTTCTTCGGGGAAGTATGTGACGACCACATGGATTCGATCATAAACAAAGTGCTGGTGTTCTTGACCCAACTGCTGGACGACCTACCTTTAGACGTCCTCTCGAGCTGCGACGAAAGGCCCATGACTGCCACACTCGCCTTACCTTGGCCCCCCGTCTCAGGCTCCTGTGGTCCACGTGCACGGAGCTCGACGTGGATCATTGCTACTATCCCTCCGTGGGCGCTTACCTGGTCATCGACGTCACTGATCTCGCCTGCTGGGATCCTCTCATCCGGCGAGTGAACGTAGGAGAGACCAGCGATAAAGCCGAAGAGGAGGAAGAGGAAGCAGCCGAGGAAGAGATCGAGGAGGACAACCATCTCCAGTACACGAAAGGAGAGAAAACACCAGGAGAGGAAGAATCGGAGGCTGAGTCGGACGATCCTGATTACCACGAATCGGTGGACGCCGGGTCAGAAGAGGCTAGCTCGGAACGGGCGGAGACTGAGGAAGAAGGGGCCGGATCGGGTGAGTTGAGAGGTCCCGACGAACTCAGCAGGGAATAGAGAGGGGCCTTAGCACAGAGGAAACGGGCGGCGGCAGAAGGCAAGCAGCCGATCGAGGACCCAGGAAGGCCACCACCGCAATTGCTATAGGGCGATCCGACGCTCAATCCGGAACTGCCACAAAAACACGCCGAAAGAAATGGAGGCGCCAGAGTAGAGGGATCGGGAAGCCGGCGTCCCCGAAGAAGAGAATCCTGGGCCCAATCCTCCCCGACCCAACCTTCACCTATGTCGAGATGGGGCACTAGGGCTTCATCCCGGATCGTTATCCCGTCGTCCCCATGACTTCCTCACTCTTCAGCAGCTCGTAGGCTGACCCCCATTCCCTGACGGATGGCACCCCTTCCCGCCTTCCCTCTTCCACCATCTCCACTCCACTCTCGCTCGCTACCTCTTTCCCCCTCCACGTCCTTCTCTTTAGCGTGGATTGGCAGGAATTCAATAATATAGAGTTGTATTGTATCATCGCGGGCACGATCCCAGCATTAGAGGAGTATGGCGATTTTTGTGCTGCTATCCACCACACCCTCTGTACGCTCTATCCTGATTACCTCTCCTCACTCCCCCACCAACGTCGACACCCGCGTTTTCCCCGCATTCACCGCACGATTCATTACACCCAACTCCCCACTGGCGATTGAGAGATCCGTCGCTTCATGCCTCCCCTTCCCCAAGTCCATTCACCACCTCCTCCACCCGTAATCAGATTACCTTTCCCGGTTAACGTTTAGAATGGAGCGCACAAATGCCACGTTGCATGACTTCCACACTCAGATCTTACGATAAGTGGCACGTGCGAACTCCCTCTCGATCCTCGAATCAAGAGATGACACCTGATGAGAGAGCAAGCAGGAGTTTGCTCAAGATTGGAACCCCCTGGGCGTCACATATGTGACGAACTATTTTCTGCAATCGCACGACTTTCTGCGCGAAGCGACTTGGGGAGTTGGAAACTGGATGATCGGGTGAAAAATGGAGGGTTGGACGGGCAAGTTGTCTGGATATTCTAGCTTTTTTTTTTTTTTTCGTTCGGAACCAGAGCCGGGAAAGTCCCTCGACGACGATTGAGTGACCGCGCCTCAGTGAGCGCGATAAATCATGGTTGCCATAACTTCTTTCTTGTTCTGTTGTTAGAGATAGGAATTTTGGCGCGATTAGTGCGCGATAATATCGTTTTCAAATTTACAACGGATGGCGGACTCTTGAAATTGTTTCTTTTAAGCTCTTCAGAATTTCTTTTTGCAAATAGGATTTAGAATAGGAATTTAGGTGCTATGGAATTTTGTTGTGCCTCGCTTCTTGCTCACGCACCTCTCACCGTAGTGGGAACCGGGCTCTGACTGTATCGCGCCCTTAATCCTACATGTAACTGTAATTTTTGGCGGGCACGATTGTAACTATACTCCTTCTTCTTAATTCTCTTGTGTTTCCCCGCCTTCTTCCCCTCTGTCGAGCATACCTCGTCCTCCACTCTAATTGGCCTGAGCGACTGCATGACCGGATCGATGCGTGGAGTGTGGTTGCGTCCCCCACACCGGGGCTTGGCCATGCAGGTGTAGGCACTTCCTTCTCTTCCCCTTCCCCTCACTTAGGCATAATCCCGAGTTCATCACGCAAGCATGCACACTATAAATTTCGCAAGCGCGATTAGTTTGCTCTCTCATAATTTGGAAGTGAGCGCGGTCAGTGAGGATTGTCTAACAAGTAAGTGAGAAAATGAGCCAAAGTGAGTCGGGCGATCTGATGAGCTGGTGCCGGGTAGGCGGGGTTGACGTGCGGGCCACGACGGACTGTGACGCACGGGCGAACCGGGCTTGCGTACTCGGACTAAGCGGGGTGACAACTCGGTGTTGGTGCGAGGCGACGAACTGCCCACATAAGAGGTGATGAAGCGTGAAGAGAGAGAGAGAGAGAGAGAGAGAGAGAGAGAGAGAGAGAGAGAGAGAGAGAGAGAGAGAGAGAGAGAGAGAGAGAGAGAGAGAGAGAGAGAGAGAGAGAGAGAGAGAGAGAGAGAGAGAGATGTGTGTGTGTGGGATGATGCCTTTCTCTAACCCTCTGTATAAATTTTGATTTCAACCTTGACCGATTTTGCTATGGCCGTTCCGATCTTCTTGCGAATCATTTTTGATTTTTTTTAGCTCATGATGTGTGTAGAATGGTGTCCTTCTTTTCTTTCTCCCACCTACGTAGCTTTGATGAGTGGCATCGGTCCTCTTTCTGTCCAGGACTACCCCTGGTCTGTGTCCTTCTTGTGAATGGTTTGATTTTCCCCCTCACCCTTGTTTCATTGCGGCATGATGAGATCGAGCACGGCGACTGTCTGTGCGTGACCTAGGGGAGCTTGGGTTATGATGATGTAAGCGTCCTCGGTGACATGGATTGATGCGGATCACCTGGTCGATCTCTTGCTATACTTTTCCGAAAATCCACACGGTCCTCGAGTTCGATTGATGTATGAGTTCGATCGGTGCCTGAGTATGCATGTCAGTTTCCCATTCCCTTTTTGGATAAGAGAGAAGGATGTAACGAACACTCGACGGACCTGACTGGTGTATGCTCTGATGGGTAAGTGGATTCAAATGAGTGATTGCCAACGGATTGCCTTCCTAATGTTTGTTTCTTGATGCGCGCACGGGCTAGCATGATGACGGGTCAGGCGATCTCCCAACCAAAGGAATAGTCAGTCGATCCGATACAAGTGGTCGCAAACGTGTTCTCGTGTGCATACATGTAGGCTCGATCAAAACGAACATTGCCTACACGAGCGTCTACAGGGCCCACGCTCGAGTCCATGTCTAAACTCGCAAAATTCAAGTAGCATGGATGATGAGACCCCGCTTCCACGTCACGGATCGAGAGAGCCTAAGACACTGACAGTTCCGAGAATATTGGGAGTGGAAAAACGTCTGTCTTGTTGCATAACCCCGCTCCAACCCTCCAAAGTTCCCCTTTCGGATAGGAAACGAACGTGTCTGTGAGTGGGATATCGAACGGGCCTAAGCGCGATCCCTTTTCCCTCCCAGTTACCCATCTCACACGTAACATGAGGCGGTAGGGACCGAAGTCTGCCTCAATGATGACGACGCCGAACCCGGTGTCGTCATCATTGAGGCAAACTTCGGTCCCTACCGCCTCATGTTGCCTTTTCACCGCCTGAAGGCGGTCCCGTGGCACGCACTCGCCCCCTACTGGCCTCAAACCCCGTGCTCCGAGTGCCAGAAGGACAACGAGTACCGAGCCGCGGGGTTCGTTTGACGAATCCGGACTGAGGCCGAACAACGAGCACACAGCCTGCGTCTGAGGCCCGCTTCGTCCGACTCGGAGGCCTATCAGGAGCGACACTGGCAATTGGTTTGGCAACGAGACACGCATAGCGTTCCACCGGTTCACCAAATCCGAGTCCGGCCTTGGCAACGAAACTCTCGGGGATGGCCATGACATCCCCCAAGGCATAAAAGTCGGACGCGGTTCGCGCTTACTATCTTGCATAATTGCCCCTAAGGCTTGCCACAGGAGATTTCAGTTCTGACCTGGAACTCCACCCCCGCTGTCCTAAAATCCTTGGTACACCCCTTTTTCGCACTTCGGGGCCCCCATCCCACTTTGATCACGAAGTTTGGGCGTCACAAAGGGCTGAAGCTTTCCAGGTGGGCCCGTCTAGTGCCAAAAGCAGTCTAACTGGCCATTTAGAGAGAAGTCCCTCTATCTGCAGGCTAGGGTCCGAGTCTGGCAATTCGAGTTCCCCGTTCTTCTTTTCTCGAGGACCTCAAATGTGCACAATGGGAACCAATCTTTGAGTAAAACATGTGAAGGTACACTGCCACATTTTTGGGAAAAGCTATAAAACCTCCCCGCGACGAAACCTTTGTATTCACTTCTCCCCAGCTTGGGCGAAAGTGCCGCAGGCCCAAAAATGATTTTTTCCGTCATTTTTGCCCCTTGTTAGCCTGCTGTGCAAATATGGAGGGACAGTGTTTTACCGGGCGCAAAAATGACGCCCACGAGGCCTGCAACACTTTTTGCTCAAGCTGGGGTCAAATGAATACAAAGGTTTCGCCCCCTGGAGGTTTTATGACTTTTCTACACATTTTTTGTCTTTTGTGCATGTGGTGGGTAGTGGAGCAAGACCCTGAATCACCTTGTTCCATGCGACCTTCTACAAATAGGGCATATTGTTGTTGTTGCACAAGCGGTTATCGGGTAGGTGAAAATTCAAGAATGAAAATTCTGAAGTGAGCGTTTGGGGCAGTCTGAAAATCCTGAATGGTCATAAAGTGGTGAAAGGTCCGAAGACCCTGGAAACCACCTGTTTAGGCAGGCTGCATCCTGAAGTGGTGAAGGGTGTCCTGAAGTGGTCAAGTGAGAGTTTTGGGCAGTCTGAAAATCGTGAATGGTCCTGAAGTGGTGAAAGGTCCGAAGACCATGAAAACCACCCTTCACCACTTAAGGATGCAGCCTGCCTAAACAGGTGGTTTTCAGGGTCTTCAGAGCTTTCACCACTTCAGGACCATTCATGATTTTCATACCTGAATAGTCCTGAAGTGGTGAAAGGTCCAAAGACCCTGAAAACCATTTTTTTAGGCAGACTGCATCCTGAAGTGGTGATGAAAAATACGATTGTTATTAACCTTCTCTCTATTGTTGAAGACAACAGTTACTCCTATAGTAAACCATTCACACTGCTCAAATCAAACCATCCACACTCAGGGCATACTCAGGGCATACTCACATGGCGACCTCAAGGGTCGATTTGAGGTTTTGGGCGTGGTTCACGTCACACTGCTGTACCTTTTCAGATGGGACAAGGTTGCGGCCGTCTAGAGAAATGGGGATCTGGTACTCGGCTGGTCACATAGCGCCATCCAGAAATTGTGCAAGAACTTTTGTGAACGAATTTTTGCCAATTTTCGAAGAAAATACGAAAAATGAAATAGGGCATTTGCGGTCACCTCCATAGGTGACCAGCCTTCCTATAGACCATAATATCAAGAATTAAAGCAGTCAATAAAACATACGACGAAATTAAACTGAAAATAAATGTTGACCGAGCGGAAAGGAATAATATGGGTTACTCATCCTTCTCAGACAGTCACTGGCTTCTCCATAGGCCACAATGGCTACAGGAATGGCAAGACATTAAGATATTAAGCAAACAAGATTCATGGGCACGATTCAAGTGCATAGAAAACATCCTTCATTGAGACCGAATGAATACCAACACCTTTGCAACCAGGAAAGAGGACGATAAAACAACTAAGATCATGACGGATTTATCCAACCCCTTTGATCCATCCGCCCCAAGGGCGCAAGACTCTGGGTTTCGCTCCACTACTATACACTCTCCGAATTTGGAGAATTCGACATCGCTCCACTTATTGTATACTATACAGGGGCAAAATTGCTTGGATAGCTGTCAGATATCGATCGGAGATTGCACTCTCCGTCGGTGTATAGTTCCCAGCCTGCAAAAGTCATTACTCGGATACTCCTCGAAGGAAACCTCGGACCCGCCGCGTTTTTGTATGGTGAACCTCAAGTCTAGACGGACAAATTGCTGTCTTCTAGTGATGTTAGGGTGTTGCGTAGTGAACTCAGAAACTGGAGACTTTGTATAGTAGATAGTAAGTGGAGCGACGCAGGGTTCTATACCTTTTTTCTCGGTCTGACAGCTATACGACAACTATACAAAATTGTGTATAGCGGACAATAGTGGAGCGAGACCCTCTACTACAATCTGTGAATATGTCAAACTATTTTATGAAAAATTATTAACATCGGAAAAGAATCCGGATGACCTGATTCTTCCCCCCGACATGGAAGACAAGATGCCAGTATGGGAATCCACCAGCAGAAATTGGGCGTCGCTGCACTACTCTCGACATGCACAAAAGACAAAAATCATGGTGGTGCATTGTTCCATATTCTAGCAGAAGATTTAGTGACACTCTCGTTTTGCACATTTCGAGAGTAGTGCAGTGAGGCCTATTATTTGACGGCACTTTAAGAAGAGGAATTGTATCAACTTATCACGTACATGGTCAGAACTTACAGCCGCTATGAGAAGCATGGCAAGGGGAAAATGCCCAGGCCCGGACGACTTCCCCGTTGAATTCTACTATGACCAGTACTGGTCCCTGTTGGGCCCAGACGTGCCTGCTCAGAATCTTCAACGGCATGATCCTGACCAGTAACCGATCGGGCACGCGCACCACGAAAGGAGTAATCACTCTTCTCTACAAGAAAGGGGATCAATCACCAGACATTAGGAACTACTGACCGATATCCCTCCTCAATGTGGTCGGTAAGATCTTAGCTAAGACTTTGGCAAGACGCCGAGTATCCCCCTAGGCTTATGAACAAACGAGTTGCCCCAGAGCAATCTGGATTTGTTCCGGGAAGGCTGGTCCTTGACAAAGTCTTCATGATCAGTCAGGCCATGCCATCGACTTAATCAAAACCTCTTTCTCAAATGCAGCAATAGTTCTAATAGACTTCCAAAAAGCGTATGATCGAGTAAACTGGGAATTCGTCTGGGCTGTTCTTGAAAGAGTAAGTCTCTAGCTAAGGGCGTAATTTCAGAAGATGGGGTTAAACCAAATGGTACGGCTGGAAGAATAGATCGGATTGATAATATATACCATCAAGAAGAGAGTATAGTGCAGTTGGCCACTAGTGATTCTTTAGCACGGATCTCATGGGAGAGCGGTAGTGAATGGTGTTCTCTCTCTCAAGTTGTCTCAACCATTCATGATGGTAATCCGATCCCTTCTGCAGGGATGCCCACTTGCTCCCTCGCTACTTGTTATCCTGGACCAAATGGAGATCTTACTCAACATGATAAACTTAAGGCTCACCCTCAAGATAAGGGTCTTAGAATCTCAGCACGCTATGAGCTCAAGGTCTCAGCGCGAGCTGACGACTTTTCAGCCGTAACAGACAACTCTACCTCATCACTGCAGGCCCGTAAACCACCAGTACTTCCTAAAGTAGTGCCCGTTAACGCTGCGCGATTTTAGGAAACGTACGGGCCACTACAGGAGCGCCCAAATTCATCCATTGCAATGAGAAACGTTTCTACTCTATTTTTTTTCGCGGCCTATAGTTGGGCCAAGTACTGGCTGGTGGTTTAAGCAGTGCTTACGATCTATGAAAAGGCGTCTGAATTGAGTCAGAAATGAAAGTAAACTGGAATAAATTGACTGCAGTAACATTAAATAACTCACCATTGGCACTGACTCTGGGCATTAAGAGCACTCCAAGTTCAGATTCCGAGAGATACCTAGGGATTATGATATCCTTCAGCGACTGCACTAAGGAGCAGGCGAGTATCATAGAAAGATGTATCAGTGATGCCTGCACAAAATATTCCGAAAGATGCCGCTTGTCCCTATTTGGGAGATACACTAGTGGCCAACTGCACTATTGTAGCGGACCCACCGGGTGTGGTGCTCCACTAGTGATAGAGAATGAGATGGAGGAAGAAGGGGGAGCAAGATGCACAGCGCAGCTCCCCACGCAAGACTCCAGCGCACGTACTCCAAAATGTGCAAGTGAAGAATGATGACGAAACAGACGACTGCTGGGGTATACCCCAGCGGACTGACTAGACTGGACAGGACTGGCTGGTACCGACAGAGGCACCGGCCTGGACTGGACTGGACTGCCCCCGAATAGAACACAGGCCTGTGAGAACAGGCCAAGGGGCTGGTCTCACAGGCCAACCAGAGGTCCGCTACACGATCCTCGACCTGTGATGGATCGCCTAGATGCAAACACGCTTCCGCCAAAAAGCGGAACTCTACCAAAGAAAAAGAAAACCTGAGTCGTCTAGGATGCGGAGCAAGCTCCATGYTGAGTCCATGCGATGCAACCTAGGATATAAAATGTCACAAAACAACAATGTCATGGCTAACAACCTAAGTAAGAGCAGAAGCAACTAACAAGCATACATGTCCTAGGAAAGCAGAAACAACTAACTGACATACATGTCCTAGGAAAGCAGAAAGTAGTGACAACTAGATCCTAGAATGTTGGAGGCAGTATCCTTAGTCTGGGAACAACTGACTAGTGTATAAGTCCTAAGAACAGCAAGAGCAGAACAACTAAGGCTTAGAGATGTGAGAGGCAGTAGCCTCAGTCTAAGAGCAACAAAGCAATCAACAAAACAACCATATGTCACAGGAGGAGTGTGTCGCAAACCAAAGGATGGGATGGTCTCTGAGGGTGGGGAATGCAGCCTAGAGGTCGAAAACTCCTAAGGGCATCCATACATAGATAACAGGGAGACACATGTCATCAGGCTCAATGAGGGTAGGGAACTGGGAGCGAACAAAACCAATGACCCTAATAGATAGACCATCAGGGCGGGTAGTGCTCGACTAAAGGGGTGACCGCTATGGAGGTTCGACCATGCAAGGGAACAAGGGAGCCTGGTATACTGGGCGCACCTAGATGAAGCATGCGGGGTCGCCTAACTAGGGCGTGAGGGCCGGCAGAGGGTAGAAAGAGTGATGGGTAAGGGAATCATGCAAATGACTCATAAAGTGAGGGAAGTCGGAGCTAGATCCGTAAGATGGGAAGCCAGGGCAACGCTACGGTCCCGATGCCTATGCGTATACCAATGGAGAGCCCAACTCAGAGGAACCCGACTAAAGGGAGACCATTATGCGACACAACAAGGGTACTGTACAGGGTAAAGTGGTAAGAGAGTGACGGCCTCTGAAGCAGGCAGAGCTGATCGTGACGAAGTCCGTGAAGCTGCCGATAACGTCCGCAATGAGAAGTCCGGAATGCCGTCGAGGAAGAGCCGCAACGTCGACGAGCTGAAGTAGCAAAACTGGAGTGGATGGAGTACGGAGAAGTCAAAGACGTGGGAAGATAAGTCAGAGTCAATCGTCGTATTGAGCAGGACGACAACGAGTGCGTTGTGGAAGCATCCGGATGCTGCTGAAGGTCTGCCTCAGATGGAGCAGGCTTGACTTCAGCGGTCTCCTCAGCCGGGGGAGAAGGAGGAGGGTCAGCGGGCTGAGGAGGAGCGGTGAACCCAGCACGACGAGCACGGTCATAGGCACGCACCAACATGCGAGCGTGCTGCAAGTGCTCAAGGGGCTCCCGGGTAGCCTCCTCATCAGGATAACCCTTCCAACGTACGAGATACTCGACGTGGGGAGGGTTGTCGTCGGTGACTCGGCGACCAATGATGTCTAAAACGAGGAACTCCTCGTGGCCGTCCACCATGATGGGTGGAGGGCGCTCGTATGGTCGTCCGACGAAACGCTCAGACGGTCTCCGGTAAGGACGCAGTAATGAGACGTGGTAGACATCGTGCACACGAGCCTGGCGCAGGTAGTCGGGCAGCTTCACACCGAAGCTGACCGGGCTAGATGCCATATCAGAACCGACGGCCTGGAGGATGCGGCATGGTCCAAAGAAGCGACGCCGAAACTTGCGAAGCATGTCCGCTTTGAGCTGTAAGTGGCGGGCGTCGATAAGCACATCATCACTGACTTTGAATGGGTGATCCATCCTCGATCGGTTCGCACGTGCTGCCATGCGGGTCTCGGAAGCGACTATGTGCTCATGTGCGATCTTCATGATCAATGTCATGTGTGCAACCCAATCATCCAGCGCGGGACAACTCGTGTCGGGGTGCATCTGTGACGGTCGGAGGAAGTCTGCAGGAACACGAGGGTGATAGCCGAGGTCGCAATAGTAAGGCGACATCCCCGTGGCTGGCGAGACGGCGTGGTTGTAGGCTATCTCCACTTGGGCAAGATGAAGATCCCACTGCTGATCGTCACGAACAATCTTTCGGAGAATATCTCTGAGAGTCGTGTTCGTGATCTCGGTCTGACCATCAGTCTGAGGATGGTAAGATGAGGAGAAGCGGAGCTGAGTGTCGTACACCTCGTGGAACCGTCGCCAGAATAGGCTGGTAAAGCGCGGGTCACAGTCATATATGATGCTCATAGGTAAGTCGTGGTCACGCACGACTAGGTCAAATACGATGTCGGCGACCTCACGGGCACTGATGGCATAGCGGCACGGAACAAAGTATGCACGCTTCGTAAAGCATTCGACGACGACCAGGATAGCATCATGACCGCGAGGGGTCGAAGGACGAAGGGGACCGATAAAGTCCATTGAGATGGACTGCCAACGACCCTCAGGGATAGGAAGAGGCTGGATCAAACCATAAGGAAGGTGATTCGCACTGTTCACCTCCTGACAGGTGGGACACTCTGCGACGTAGTCCTTCACAAAGTCCTTGCACTTCGGCCATACGTACAGGCGGCTCACACGAGCCAACGTCTTATGGAAGCCCATATGACCGGCGGCTGCCTGGTCATGGAACTCCGCTACTGCTCGGACATGTAGCTGTCCAGTGGAGGGAACACAAATATGAGGCTCTCTGGTGCCCTGTGAATCGTGCCAGTACACGAGACCGTTGTCCCAGAAAGAGTAGTTCGAGACGGTCTTGCCACTCCGAAGGGTCGCGTGGATGTCGTGATAGTTGGGGCAGTGGCGGTACTGAGTGCGAAACTCGTCGATCACCGAGTGGTAGACGGTGGTGACCGAGATGGAAGAGAGCTGGATCTGCTCCTGGTCGTGGTCTGGGCGTCGGGATAAGGCACCTGCGACCCGATTAGTCTCACCCTTGATGTGCTCAGTGGTGAAACTAAACTCGGATAGGTCGCGCCACCAACGAGCCTGTCGAGGAGTGAACTTCGGTTTTGTTAGAAAAGCCTGGACAACAGAGTTGTTCGTACGCACCGTGAACGGTGCCCCGTGCAGGTAGTGACGCCGGTGCCGAACGGCATAAACTACTGCGAGAACCTCACGTTCATCAGCAGTGTAGTTTATCTCAGCAGGCTGGACTTGAGCATGCTCCAGGCTCGTCAGGAACGACTCACCCTCCATGTTGCTGCACTGCGTCGCCTTCTCGCCATCCTCTCTGACCTTGATCGCACCCTCCCGATCATCCCAGTACGACTCGGGACCTCCACGAGGGTGTACTCAGCGCTGTGGGATTCCGGTTCTTAGGGCGACTTCATTCACCCACGCGTGGTGAAAGAAGCCCGCTTACCCATGACAGGGTCTCCGACTCCCATCTCCGTTACCTTAGGGGATGACAAGACCCAGCGCTTTTTCGATCAGACGGTCACCGACCTCCCTTTCTTCCTCACTCTCGAGCCGACTGATCGTTCCCCTGCGTCTCGTCGCCACCGCTCCTCTGCACATTTCGATGTGATGGAGACGGGGTACGACTTCATTCTCGGCACTCCTTGGTCTCGCTGGTTCCGCAGCACCGAGGCCGATTGGGCGACCAACAATCTCGTTCTCAAAACAAAGTGTGGACAGACGTATTGCGTACCTTTCATAGGTACCACTGCGAGACCACGCCCCGATCCTCCTCCCCCGGAGCCTTTCGTGCCCACACCATCTCCTTCTATCACTGTCACCTCGCCTCGGCAGTTCGCTCTCTTCATCAGACAGGACGACGTCACCTTCTTTATGGTGAACGTGACGGATCTCTTACACTATGACCCACCCTGTCCCGACGTCGAGCTCATCCCTTTGGAGCCAGACCCTCCTTCCATCTCCATGGCTCCCATCTCTACTTCCGTCCCTCCGCGGTCCGTCAAGTCCACCCCGCCGTCGCGCGCTGACGTTGACACTGAGGAACTCGCACGATATACGGCCGACTTGGAGCCCGCAGTTCGTGACCTCATTCGAGAGTACCACGACGTTTTCCCATCGTCGTTCTCGTACGCTGGCATCCCACCGATGCGCGACATCGAGCACTCCATCCAGCTTGTGCCTGACTATCGTGTTCACCACCAGGCACCCTACACACTCTCGATCCCCGAGGTCACCGAACTCAAGCGTCAGCTTGAGGAGCTCCTGAGACTGGGTTTCATTAAACCCAGCAACTCCCCATGGGGTGCACCCGTCCTCTTTGCTCGTAAAGCGGATGGAACTCTCCGTCTCTGCATCGACTATCGTGGCCTCAACCGTTACACGGTTAAGAACAGCTACCCCATGCCTCGTTCCGACGAGCTGTTCGACCGCCTAGCAGGCAACCGTTTCTTTACGAAGATTGATCTTCGTAGCGGTTACCATCAGATCCGCGTCGCTGCAGCCGACCAGCCAAAGACAGCGTTCCGATCGCGCTTCGGCCACTACGAGTTTACGGTGATGCCATTCGATCTCACCAATGGACCCGCCACCTTCCAGAGGGCGATGAACGACATCTTCAGGGACATCCTGGAGCAGTACATTCTCGTCTACCTCAACGATATCCTGGTCTACAGTCGTACCCTTGAGGAGCACCTCAGACACCTCCACGACGTCCTTGACCGCTTGCGCAGACATGGCTTCTACGCCAAGCTAAGCAAGTGCCGCTTTGCCCAGCACAAAGTGGATTTCTTAGGACACTACGTGTCTGACCAAGGTCTCCACATGGACGACGTGAAGATCACTGCTATTGCGGAGTGGCCCGCTCCCACATCCGCCAAGCAGCTTCGCAGCTTCCTAGGCCTGACCAACTACTATAGTAATTTCATCCGGGGATACGCTAGGTATTTCTACGTCCTTACCTCCACCCTCCTCCGGAAGAACCCACCCTGGGCTTGGACACCCCTCCACGAGAACGCCTTCCGCGCCCTCAAGAAGGCGGTGACATGTGCACCGGTTCTTCACCTACCCGATTTTGATCGCCCTTTTATCCTTACCACCGATGCATCAGACTT
>BFEA01000977.1:239901-250135 GCA_003427395.1 Chara braunii
GCTGCAACGGGCTGAGCGAATGGCTCGACGCGTCAGTAGTCGCGGCGGGGAAGGAGGGGAGACGGTGGTCTGCGGAGGCGCAGACGGTACTGCGACAGGGGGCTGAGTACACTCTGTCGAGTCCTGCGATACCTCAACTCTTGTAGCGAGAGGGGCGAACCACGACGGAGATGTCGGGAAGCCCACTATTGAGGAGGGCGCAGGTGTACACTGCACCGTGGCTAGGAGGCGCCGCGGGGATGAGAGGCGTCGGGGGGGGACGACGCACGACGCTGGCGGGAAAGGTCAGCGTAGTGGCGGTCGAGGGCGATAGTGTAAGGGCACCGCGAGGAGGTATGACCGTCCAAGCGGCATCGCAAACACCCACGCCGACCCAGAATAGCTGCGCGCTCCTCTGCGGAAAGGACACCGCGAGGAGGGATGAAGCCCTGAGGGAGGTCCTCCTGAGGGACCACGGGGGGCGACGCACCAGCGTGACCGGAGCGACTGCGTGCCCAGGAAAGGGTGGAAAGGATGAGCTGGAGGCGCTCAACCACAAGGAGAGTAGGGTCCTCCAGGTGGTGGTGGACGGCCTCGCCGAGGTCGAGGTCGGCGCTATGGTCACCCTCTGGTGACATCGGAGCACCAGCGTCCTACTCACCATACTCGAGCGTGCAGAAGCGGTGCGAGAAGTGGCTGCCCTGCTGCGTGGAAAGGCGGGGACGACCGCAGAAAGAGGAACAGCGCTGGGAAGTGTCATGAGAGGAGGAGGAGGCGTAGCCCCTGCGCTAAGGCTGGGAGAAGGAGGCGGGGTGAAGACGGGCTCGCATCCGCTGGTGGTCTTTGGCAGCCTCGTAAGCGTGCGGGGCTGATGTGAACTCGTACCGCCATAGCTCGGAGCGGTACTCGAGCGGAAGGCTGGCCAAGAAACAATCGATAAGGGCAGCTTCGGGGAGGAACGCCACGTCATAAGTGAGGCGGGCGTCCTGAAAGACCTGGATGTGGCCATCCAGAGCGGCAGCGCCACCAGAGCCGGACCAGCGTGTAGTGACGACACGCTCGAAGGCGTCAGTCATGTCGTATCGGGCGCCGAAGCGATCCTCGAGGAACGCCTGGAAATCCATGAAGGTCGGGGTCCGACCCTCACGAAGGGAGTCGCGTAGAAATCCTCTCAGGCCTCGAAAGGACCGCCACGTAGGCGCGTGGAGAGGTGATACACCCACGTGTCGGGTGTGTCGCCCATGAGCTGGAGTGTGCGGGTGGCAGACTGCAGCCACCTAGATACGCGTATGCCTGTACCGTCATACAAGGCAATATCCGACAAGCGGATGAGTGGTGCGGCACCGTTTTGGCGGCGAGGGGAACGGGAAGCAGGGAACTGCGCTACGGTGGAATAAGTCGGTGCAGCTCCTGGAGGAGGAGGCGCAGCTGACTGTACGCCCGGGCCGCATGGTGGAGTGGCAGGGGAAACAACGACAGGCTGCGCGGGAGCTGCGGTAGAAGAGGTCGCAGCAACCGAGGGGATGGAGAGGAGGTAGGATGGGGATGGGTAGGGTGCAGGGTGAGGGAAGCGAGCCTGCATGGAAGGAAGAATAGAGGAAGAAGGGGGTGCGCCAGAAGGCGCGGCCACTTGTGAGGGTGGGGATGGCTGAAGGCGTGAGAGGGCGAGGTCGGTCCAGAGCTGGGCGATCTCGTCCTCGAGACCTCGAGCGTAGGTTGAGCGGGGTGTGGCAGGGGGACACAGATGAGCGGCGCGAGGCATCCCACAAGGGGTAGAGCCAGGTGGCGCTGCGGTCATGCGAAGAGGAGGGAGAAGTGGGGCACTCGGAAAAGCTGCGACCATGGTAGCGGGTTGTGGTATCGTGGCCGTAGTGACCGAGGTTTGGGCGGGTGCGCCCGTAGACTAAGGGAGGACCTGACTCGTGGCGGCCGTCGTGCTAGGGGCGTGGACGGTCACCAAGATGGCCGGGTCGGGGGCAGCGGAGGAGGAAGCTCCACCGTGGCCACCCTGTTGGAGGACGGGGGACCCGGACTGGGAGCCAGGAGAAGAGATAGGGTGAGGAGAGGAAGGACGACCAACGTCCTGGAGTTGCTGCATGCTGGCGGCAAGGGTCGCCACCTGCGCCTGTAAGGGCGTGAGGGTCGCGAGTTGCGCTTGGATAGGCGCAAGGGTCGCGAGTTGCGCCTGGATGGGAACAAGGAGGGAGGTAAGGAGGGTATGCAGATCCCCCTGGGGCTAATGGCCCTGGTCCGCCGGCACGGGTGTGGAGTCCGATGCCGTGGTCATCACCGTGTCGGCAGCGTGTGACACACCGTCGGCCATGAGGAGATGACGGACCGGACTGGAGGGGGCCAGAAGAGGTCCGCGTGAGCGGAGGGCGTAGGGGGAAGTCCGCGGTAGAAAGCGGCGAACGGCGCTAGCAAGGCTAGCATGGGCACCGTCAAAGGGGGAGGGGTGGTTCGGTTCCAGGGTGCCCGAAGAGGACGGGGAAGTAGGGGGATTTTGAAGAACCCTAAACCCTACAAAAACCCTAAGAAAACCCTAACCGAAGTTTAAGTGGTTAGGGTAGGGTAGGGTGACCTAATCAAGAAAGTAAAATAGCGAGCATAGGGGGGGGAAGGCGGGAGAAAAATAAATAAACAGCGAGATTTCGAGAGAAAATAAAAATAAATAAAAAAATAAATAAATAATAAAAATAATTAAAGAAATAAGTAAAAAGATGTGAAGGAAAAACAATATTTATTTATTTTTTTGAAAATTTCGGCAGCATTTCCATACCCCCCACGGGGTCAAGAATGTGCCAAGGGGAAAGGAGAGACCAGGGTGAGCACACTAGGTGTCAAGATGCCACAAAAAAAAGAAATTTCAGAGAATAAATAAAAAAATAATAAATAAGTAAATAAATAAATAAATAAATAAAGAAGTAAATAAGTGGATGAGGAGGTGGGGAGGAATGAAGTATCTAATTTGTCAAAAATTTTGGCAGCATTTCGTTATCCCCATGGGGTCGAAGTGTGCCAAAAAAGACTAAGTAAGGGAGAATCAGAAAATTTCGGCAGCACTTCGTTACCCCCACGGGGTCAAAACATGTGCCGAAAGCAAGAAAGACTAACACGGTAACACCTAATCAGATTTAGGGTTGCCGTAGAGAAAATCGAATTTTCAAAATAAATAGAAAAATAAATAAAATAAATCAGAAAATGAGAAAAGAAGGTGGGAAAGAAGATATTTCGAATTTTTGGGGAAAAAAAAAATATAAATAAAAAAGGGAGATAGAAAAAAAGAGAAACAGAAAAATCAAAGTAGGGGGGGAAGGAGGGATGAGAAAGTGATGGAGAGAAGAAAGAAATAGGTGGGAGAGGGAAAAAGATGGAAGTGGAAGGTGGGGGAATGATGTGGTGGCAGTTTGGGGAGAGGAGGGTGAGAGAATGGGAGAGAAAGAGGATGGGGAAAGATGGAGAGTGGTCAAGAAACTAAGAGGAAAGGAGGAGAGAAAAGAAAAGAAATGAAGAAAAAGGGGGTAAAATAGTGGTTAGTGGGAGAAAAGGTGGGGTGGGGAAGGTAAAAGGAGGAGGGGAGAGAGGCAGTGGAAGGTGGGGAAAGAAAAGGGGAGAGAGAGATGATACCTGGCCCTTGGTGTCTCCAAGGGCACAAGGTATACCAAGACCAGGAGGGTCTTGGCCTTCGCTGCAGCCAACCAACTGGAGGATGTACGGGGGGCTGAGATCTTGATCAGCCCCTAGTTGCAGCACTGCAGATCCAGGGTGTGCTGTGTGAGCATACCCTAATGGGTAGTTGCAGCACTGCAGATCCAGGGTGTGCTGTGTGAGCATACCCTAATGGGTGATGATGATGATGTTAGGTTGGCTGAGATCTTGATCAGCCACCCTACTGCCGCAGTCACACAGCCCCCTAGCCAGGGGGAAATCTTGAGCTGCTGCGAAGCTGCTGCTGCAGCAGTAGAGAGAGTAAAAAAAAATAATAATAATAATGTTGTGGCGCAGCCCCCTAACCAGGGGGGTCTTCGGTTCACAGCAAAGTGCCACGTGGCACTGCAGGTGGCCACGTGCACAGGCAGCAGCAGCCACGGGGGGGGGGGGGGGGGGGGGGGGGGGGGGTTATGCATAGATCGTGGCCAGTGTGTTATGAGGGTGGTACACGCACGCGCATGGCCAGCAGGTGCCTGGGTTCAAACCCCAGCAACAGCATGCATCCCGGATCTTGATTAATATAATCTTGGAGCGGGGCGGGGTGGGTCAGCGGGGCAGCATGTGGCGCGTGTGCGTGTGCGGCGGCCTTTGTCATGTGTTGATCTCCTGCTGCAGCACCTTTTTCCCGCTTTTTCACCCGAAAACGCCCGAAAAACAGCCAAAAACCCGACTGTCGGGTTTTGCTGTTTTTCCCTGCTGTGCGGTGTGGTGGGTGGGAGTGGGGAACGTTCCCGCTTCGATACCAATGTAGCAGACCCACCAGGTGTGGTGCTCCGCTAGTGATAGAGATGGAGATGGAGGAAGAAGGGGGAGCAAGATGCACAGCGCAGCTCCCCACGCAAGACTCCAGCGCTCGTACTCCAAAATGTGCAAGTGAAGAATGATGACGAAACAGACAACTGCTGGGGTATACCCCAGCGGACTGACTGGACTGGACTGGCTGGTACCGACAGAGGTACCGGCCTGGCCTGGACTGGACTGGATTGGAGTGCCCCCGAATAGAACACAGGCCTGTGAGAACAGGCCAAGGGGCTGGTCTCATAGGCCAACCAGAGGTCCGCTACAACTATACTCTCTAGTACTTGCTGGTATATATTATCAATCCGATCTATTCCTCCAACCTCAGCACAACTACCGTAGTCAGACAGTTACTAGTAAAAGCGTTATTTGTGGAAAGGTGATTCCAGCGTACCAGCCTGTATGAACAAGGTCGCCTGGTGGAAGATAACAGAGAAGAAATCACAAGGTGGACTGGGCATTTTGGACCCAGAAAAACAAAATGATGCTCTTCTGGCCAAATTTCCAGTTCGTCTCCTGACCTCAACATACAATCAGCCATGGATGGTATTACGCCTATCCGGGGACTGGGGCCTTAACGGCCCAGAAGCGGTCTGGCAGGCTATGCTGATGCATCTCTTTGTCACATCAGTTAAGAGCCGTACGTGGCGCCCCATTCTCAAATCTTGGAGTAAAATACTTCCGTATACGCTTACCGGCCCCACAAATCGCTTGGAAGCAGTTGACACATGTCTGTTCGAAAACCGCTCTGTCGCCGACATCGCAGGCAATACTTTTTTCCGTTACTAACAGTCGTCGAGGAAACTTTGGTCGAGAGTGGATGCAGCGAGGCATATGGAAGGTCCGTCATCTGATCTCAGCAGACTTGCCGGGGAGAAGAGATCACACTGGAAGAAATCAAGCGGAAATTGAGAGGTCTGAGAGAGGTGGGAAAACACAGACAGGAACTGTTGGACGCCATTCCAGCAGACTGGGTACAAATGATTAAGAACCAGAATGTGGGTAAAAGAGTGGGATCGCGGTGGAGAATACAGGGGGAAGAATCCCGGCCCGGAGTTCTACGAGTCGAGTCGGTTTGTCGGACAGTCTGTAGTAACTTCAAGATCATGGTGGAAAACCAAGGAGATTCTGAGAAGAACAGAAGGCACAGAGACCATGGTGCCAGATCAGCATTGGCAGGAGATTGCAGTTCAAGAATCTATTCACAAAAGCGGACTCCGAGTGAAGTACTCAGTCATAATGGGGGGTCAACCCAGGCACAGCTGGAGGGCGAATGTCCAGGCCATGGGATGGACATTCTCTGATGAGTCAGCCAAGTCTTCAACAGTATCCATCGCAGAGTACAAACCGCAATCCGGCTAAGGCCTCCACACTCAAGATGAGTGTACTCGCATCAAGGACCAGGAAGAAGATGGTCTCCCCGTCTCAATTGCTGAACATATTCAGTGGGTTACCTCATTTATCACCCTCATACTGAGTGCGCTCGAGGTGAACCTCGCGGGCCTGCAATGGCTGCACGTACACTCAAGTGTCCCTAGTACCTCAGCTTGGTGCTCAGAAAAAGGTATGCAGATCAGCCCGTTATGCGATGTGTGTCCTCAGGAATCATTGGAAGACGCATCCCACCTGTGGTGGGATTGTGTGGTGGCTAGAAGCTTCTGGGACTGGATCTGTTCTCTATGGTTTATGGCTTATGGTCCGAAAGTAGTGTGGACGAAGCAGTTTATTATACAAAAAGACCCAGTCACTCATATAGCAAACAGGTTCAGGGGTAGTTGGGTTCTGGATTTTATGGCTGGCTGGCTACAGTCTTCCCCCGAATACAACGTACGGTCACTATAGCTGAATTTGGTGTATCTTGCAGTCTACATTCAGCTATAATGACCGTGCGTTGTATTCGGGGGAAGACTGTAGAAGGGAAAGAAGGTTCAGAAACACTCAGGGTCTCAGGAAGCGATCAGGAATAAATTCAAATTTGCAATCAGGAATGTAGTCGGGAATCGGGGCAGAGTGGAGGAAAATCAGATCCTCCTACACCATGCCCCAACTAGCAAGAGCAAAAATGGAAGCAAAATGGTGCAGGCCATACAAATGGGTGAAGTTCTCTAGCGGATGTTATTTAAAAAAAAAAAAAAAAAAAAAAAAAAAAAAAAAAAGGACACTGTCAGGTGGACTACCTGCAAACACCTATCATAATGGGACAAAAACTCACAGGAAGAAGATAATAGGACTCTCACAGACAGAGACAATCTCCAACCTACTGCAGTAAAAATACACTGGCAGCTACAGTCTTCCCCCGAATACAACGCACGGTCATTATAGCTGAATGTAGACTGCAAGATACACCAAATTCAGCTATAATGACCGTACGTTGTATTCGCGGGAAGACTGCAGAGCAGGAGACCAATTCAATGGTTGACGATCAGACAGCCTACTGTAGCTGGCTGAGAGGTCTTCTGTCAGTTCTCTTAGTCACTGTTGGCAAAGCCAAGCTGAGTAAGGCTTCCAGATTTCCTGTGTAAACTGATTGTCAAAGAGTCGTGATTTTCACATTTCAGTGTTTTATCATAACTTTTATGTCATTGCTTCGCGCACTGTTCTCCGGCGGGTAGACTGTGATGTGAGGACACCCGGCCCAAATGYTTTTTTTTTTTTTTTTTTTTTTTGAAGTGCTTTTTGTAAGGGACGTTGGGCCCGGTTCCCAACACGTGTTGCTCCACACGAATAATAACAAAATAAAAAAAATGGCGGTGTATCTTTCCATGTTCTTGGGGAAGATTCACTCTCATTTTGAACATTTTGGAGAGTAGTTCAGCGAGGCCCAATTGCTTCGTTTGCAGATGCACGTCCGGCAGTTCGCCAAATTTGGACCTCTGTAGTACAATTACCAGGGGTGGGGATTGCTGGAGGGGGGGATAAAGAGCCTTAATCTGGATGAGTTTTATGGGAAGATGCAGAAGAGCAGTTCAATAGCAAAAATTGTGAACCTCCGCTTGAACACGTCCACATTCGGGCGGGCGTTTAAGTCCAATCCTCTTTGCGAGTGGAACCTGGCCGCCGGTACGGTCAAAATGCAGATGCTAAGAAAAGAACATTATTATTATTATTATTATTATTATTATTATTATTATTATTATTATTATTATATAATAGAAAGACAAAAAATGCACTTTCTGTTTGTAATGGTAAAAAGGGGTGGAAATGCATAATTATGACAGAACATTTTTAGTATTATTATGATGATTAATTCAAAATTTTGCGTCTATTTGAAGACGCAGGAAATGTCTCCAAAAAAAAAAAAAAAAAAAAAAAAAAAAAGAAACGCAGGAAATGGTCTTTCTCTTTTTTCAAGCAAAAGGCAAAAGAAAAAAAAAAATAGAATGCAAATGATAACAGGAAGAAAAGGCACACGTACTACGGAGGAGCAAATGCCACAACAGTACTCATTTACACTTGTGCTACAGGATCCCGACAGACCGTAGACTCAGATCATGATGGACGTATCGACTCGCGAAACGCGCACAGATTCATTTGGAATGCTTCCAGTACAAGTAGATTCCCACCCAGCGGAATTGGCGCGCTTTGTTGATCTCCTCACACATTACACCTGCGCTGTACGATCCCGACAGTCCGGCGCTCATACTATGATGACGTATCTAGCCGCGAATGCGTACAGATTCATTCCCAATAGTTCGCGTGCCTCAGAATCCGTGTTCCCTCCTAAAATATGGCAGGGCGTCCATGTCTGTTCGTGGCCAGAATTACGGTCCTATTCAGAAGAACAGATAACAAATTCGATTCCATTCAATTGCTCGTTTCGTGGGCAGCTGGCACAAGTGATCATTAAGTGACAGTACCAAAAAAAAAAAAAGGTGGCATAAACAGCTAAACGTCAAAAAAACAGGAAAAAAAAAAGAATTCTGCACTGCTGATCCCTCTTGGCATGAACGAACTCTGCACACGAAACTCAATACACAATGGAAAAAACAACAACAACAAAAAAGAAAAAAAAGAAAAAAAAAGCATGGGCCTCGCTCCACTACCGTCTTCACCCGAATAGAATGCCCGGGCCGAGGTCCCGTCAGCAAAGAGGATCGGATCGAATGCCTGAATGTGGACGTGTTTTATGCAGAGATGCAGAAAAGCAGTTCAATCTCGAATGCCTGCACCTCTCGACAAACACGTCCAGATTCAGGCATTCGATCCGATCCTCTTTCAAGTTGCTAATGGGACCACGCCCATGGCTCACTACCACCAGTCGATCTGGAAATCTTGTGGCCGCAGTGTGACCACGTTGAAAGAAAAAAAAAATACACGAAACACGACCGAACCCCCCTCTAGTGGGACATGGCCCCCGGTCATTATAGCTGTATCTGGACAGAAAATTCCACCGAGTACGGCTATAACGACCGCCGGGCGTTGTATGCGGGTGAAGATGTCACCAAATGTGCAAGATGAGAACGAATCTGTCCCTAGAACTAGGAAAGGTACATCTCCAATTTTTTTGTCTTTTTATGCATGTCAGGAGTACTGGAGCGAGGGGCAATATGATGAGGAAATTCAAGGAGGACCGTGAAAAACGATCAGGGAGAGCAGGAAAATATTATTATTAATTGAATTTAATTCCATTAATGATTTTTCATTAGATAGTAGTAATTTCATTAGTAATGTCATGAGTAAATCAAATAAAAAATTACAAAGGCAATCAAATCTTTTTTTTTTTTTTTTTTTTTTTTTTTTTTTAATACCAAAACAACCCGAGTGGATGCTACCAGGGGCGTGGTCCCACTGGCGAAGGGGATAGGATAGAAATCCTGAATCTGGCAATGTTTTATGCAGAGATACAGAAAAGCAGTTCTATCTCGATTTCCTGCTCCTGTCCTCGAACACGTCCAGATTCAGGTATTCAATCCGATGCTCTTTGCTCATGGGACCACGGCCCAGGGGTGCTGATATCAAATCTTCTTCTTCCCGTCCAAGTTCCAAGTGAGGGCTCCTCCTCTCCAAACAACCCCCCTTCTCTCTCACCCACAACTCTCTTCTCACCCACCACTCAACACTCCTCTCTCTCTCTCTCTCTCTCTCTCTCTCTCTCTCTCTCTCTCTCTCTGTGTGTTTCACTTGAGCGTACATGGGCCACAGTGTCGAGCAACTTGGCAAGGCAGAGGCCTAAGGAGGCCAGGGAACTTTCCCAAAATAGCAACTTGGCAAGGTAGAGGCCGAAGGAGGCCAGTTCCGATTGAAGCAGGCACACACAGCCCACTGCAACTACATATTTTGGGCCACAGTGCCGGAGGACTGTGTTGCACACCGTAACGGTGCAGACCAGAACAAGAACCGACCTCTCTCACAAAGTACAAGATAGCGTAGCGGAAGACTTAAATACCAATGATCCGAACAATCAATGTTGCAATGCCGCCCCAAACATACATCATCATCATCCCATGTTGTGAAGGGGCGTGGCGCTCACACAGGAAGAATGCGCCAGTCCCCAACCATACACAGACGAAGAAGAGGGGGGGTTAGACGAAGAAGAAGGGAAGATGGGAATGTCGTCAACACCAAGTCTTCGGTACAGGTCCTAAATAGTCCCTTGTCAAATGTCTGAATCCCAACGTCGAGTCTGGATCCAAATGCCGTCAAGTCCCATAGTCACCAATCTCTCTCTCTCTCTCTCTCTCTCTCTCTCTCTCTCTCTCTCTCTCTCTCTCTCTCTCTCTCTCTCTCTCTCTCTCTCTCTCTCGTG
>BFEA01000977.1:317724-338810 GCA_003427395.1 Chara braunii
TTTTAAAATTTTGCATCGGCATCTCATTTCCCTGGCAAAAACAAAAATCCAATTCTAAAAAAAATACAGGTGTACTCAGGGACCATATATCTCGTGATAAAAAATGGCAAAAAAAAATTCCTGCTTTTCTTTATATTTTTATTTTTTATTTTATTTAAATCGATTTTAGTTTTTGATTTTTTGAAAATCTTAAACAAAGTCGGATTCCAAAAAAAAAATATGGGAGTGTAGGGTTTTTCAAGCCCTACACCCCCATAATTTGTTTTTTTTTTTTACGTATTTTTAGGGGGAGGAAAAAAATATTGAAAAAACGGGCCGCGGACTGGGCCTCATTGGCCACGGCCGCGGCCGAGAATCTCGGCCGCAGCGACCGAAATGCCCGCGGCCTAGGCCGCGGGTGTCACATAGGTCCAACGTACTTGCCCCCTTATTCTTATTTTTTGAATTTTTTTTTTTTTTCCTTTCTATTTTTGCGTTTGACAGTCTGTATTTTTTTTTTTTTTTTCCAGCTGTGGCACAGCGCGGTGCGGTGCGCGACCAGAAAAAAAAAAAAAGACAAGAAAAAAAACTGCGAGGCCACTGCCTCTATGAGCCCCATAAGGCCCCATTTTTGCAGCCCGTCGGCCGCCCTAAGTGAAGGCAGGCTCGACGAGGCCCTCAGGGCCCTATTCTGGCCACCACGCAACTCAGGGAAATTCAGGCAGTTACGCAGCGCCATTTGGTTGAGTGAACCCAGGCCCTGGGCCGCCTGTGTGAATGTATGTGAAGCAGGCCCTGGGCTGGATACGGGTACCGGGCCAAACACAGGCCAAAGACAGTTGGGCACAGGCAACCACCTCAGGCCCAAGGCCTGTTTTCGTCGTGCTGGGCCTCATGCAGCTGGGGCCTACTGGAAGCTTCCTAGGACTGGACGCAGGCAGGCCACTTCGATATAGCAAAGGGCCTGCCTCCGCATTCGGCATTCGGGTGCTGGCTGCATGCTGCGCAAGTGCTGCTGCGCTATTTGCTGGCTGGCGCCTACGCTCTCACGGGCGAGCAGGGAAGGAGACACAGCCATAGCCGAGCTGCGCTGCTGTAAGCTGGGTGAAGCGCAGGGTGGTCCTTGGGTGCTAGTGGCATCTGTGTGTTGGGGAACGAGGTTGTGAGTGTGGCGAGAGACATACCTGGTGCTGGAAGCGTGCGACACTGGTCGCCATATGCTCGTACTTCGGGAATGCTGTTGACGTCATCTTTCGGGATCGTAGTGTAGGCTAGATAGGATCTGCCACATGTAGTCTGGGCGTCGAGCGCCAGATAGGGTATCAACTCTGGTTCTTCGTTGATGATGATGGGACTATTTCAGCATTGTCAATTATGAACTCTTGGTGTGTTCTTATTTGGTGAATCTCGTGATGCAATTCTGCTGTTGGTTCGAGGTCACGACTATCTGGACTCATATGTATGATGCTGTTTGATTGCTGAAGTTCGCTATTGCTCATCTTCCTTGCAATTTGGTATCGGAGCTGTGGTACGTTTGCGCTCATCTCGCGCTTGTCTTCTGCCTGGTACGGTACATACATGCGGTCTGCTTGGCGAGTTTGGCCGTAAGTGGTGTGTAGTGAGGAGGGCAGAGGCGAGTGAGTGGCAACCCAGGAGGTGAGGGGTTCGCCAGGAAGGCTACATGGTGTTAATGTGGTCTGGACAGTGCGATGAGAACTATCTACTGTGTGATTGATGCTGAGGTGGAAAGGCGAGATAATGCTGGTTGTGCCGATGCAGTGACTGGTCATCGCAATCGCCATTTGGTCATCTGGTGAGATTATCTCTATGGTTGGGGGCAACTATTTGAGGTACGTTGCTCTTAACCTTATCTACCCTCTCCGACACTTCTTAACGTGAGGTTGTGTGTTCCTTCTTGAAAGTCCTCTCATTGTGAGGTGTCGAGTGCACTCAAGCGGCTCAACCTTGAGAGTCGGCAATGCTCACATGGAGCATCTGGGAGAAGATGGGCGGAGCTTTCTGAAGGGCTCTGGACGAAGCACTGGGTCACGGTCACCATGCCAACCCACAGGGAGTAGAGCACGCATGCCTTGATGCTTGTCCTTTGTTCAGCTGCTGCGCTGTTAGATGGGTACTGTTGGGCAGGCCAGCCCTTGAGGGAGACGAGACCGGCCGTCTTTAAATAAGCACCGGAAGGGGAACCATTGGCTGTGATCGTCGTCCGACTGGGACGTAAAAGAATTTCTGGAGTCACTTGGGGGCGGACGTTAAACTGCCTCTGGATCAGCCAATGGTTGTAAGGCCCGCTGCACGCGAGGATAATCCATTGCAGGGCTGGCTAGCTCAACAGATACTCGGGGCACAGGGGTGGGCCGGACACACACCTTTAGACACGCAACGCCTCCGGATTGCTCAGGGACGGTGACGTGAAGAGATACTCAGGGGAACTAAGGGAGGGGTAAATTCCAGTTGATAAGTTCGAGAAAATTCCATGCTGTCCTATCCACACAAATAATTATATTTTTATGTTTAGATTAGTTAGGTGTAAAACCATTGACATGTGACAGACAACATTAGTTAGGACTGTTTATTGTTCCTGGTGCTTCTGTTTGCGGACTAGTCAAACTAAAAATAGTTTTATTTGTAGGAACCTGACTTACCTGTTGACCCGAATGTAAAGTCTTCGAAATAGCCACCTGTCATTTGGTCTGTGCACTACACTGTGGTAGGCACCTAGAGTGTAGTAGTGCAGATTGTGTACAAGGCTGTAGCTTATGAGCGATAGGGAGGAACAGCCATCGGACGACCGGATCTTGCGATCGGCAAGGCGCCCAGTATCCCACTTGGCATTAGGACCAGAGGGCGACAGACATTTGTTCCGCCAGCTTAGGGAGAGGCAGCAGCGGAGGGCTAGAGCAGCAGAGGCTAGCAGGGCACTTGTGAGTGAAGTCGCAGCTTCAGAAGCCATGGCCACCGCAGCGCAGCAGTCTACTCAGGCCGGTAGTTCAGGGTCTGTTGGGTCAACGGTTGCGCAGACCCAGAGTCAGTTCACTGGCGTCATGGCGAGCCAGTCACTAGTGTTAACTCCCGATGAGATCGCCATACAACAAGCATCATTGCAGGAGGTACAACTACAGAAGGCGTTAGGAGAAATAAAAGCGCAGAAAGATAGAATGATTAGAAGAAGAGCCAGGATGCAACGTAGAGAAGCGGACGTTAGTGAGTTAGAGGAGATGGACCTGACGAACGTGCCTGATGATATGAGACTCGTACGGTCTGTCCTGCTGAATGTAGTTGGGATGCAGGACCATCACACAACCATCCTTCAGGACATCCAGCAAAGTCTGGCCCTGTTGGTTGGGCGTGCGCAGGCAACATCGCCAATGTCCGGGCTTGGTGCCTGGCCCGTTGCACATCCTCTTCCTTATGTCCCACCGGTGACTGGGGTATCCCCATATGTAGCTCCATCATCGGTTGCGATCGTTTCCCTGGGCATGTCGTTGTCAGGAGGGGTATCAGCAGGGACTAGTTTGCAGGTTCCTGTTCAAACAATGTTCACTCAAACTCCGTTGCAGGTTGCAGTCACCACGCAGCCCGCTGTCTCGCAGCCTGTGCAGCCGCAGGGCACGCAGCCCCAGCCGCTAGCACAGCAACCTGTGTCACAGGGTCCACAGCCCGCCGTGATGCAGGGACCGGGACAAACGCAGTGGGTTCCAAAAGGCGGTCATCGCCGCTCCCAAACCTTTCACAGGGGATAAGAGGGGCGAAGACCTCGACACGTGGTTGAGGGCAGTGTCAGTCTACGTCAGGTGTAAATTTACCTTGTCGCACGAAGAAGTGCTTGTGGCTGCTTCCTACCTAGAGGGTAGCGCAGCAAGATGGTTGAGCGGTTTAGTGCAGCTCCAGGGGTATGGTCATAACTTCCGCGCTTGGGCGGTCACCCAGAAATTGGAGGACTTCTTGAAGATAGTGGAGGACAGGTGGCACGATCCTCAGGAGGCCCAAAAGGCCACTGATGCGATCATGACACTGCACACGCGGCAGTTCAAGTCAGTAAGGGAAGCCACCGACGCCTTTTCCAGCAACCCCCCTTGTTTAGATCCTTTAAGCCCTTTGAACCCTTTTACACTCTTCAAGCCTTACATCTTCTCAATATCCATTCATCCCATATCATACAGCATTGGGGCCCCACCAAGCACGGAGCTGCAAACAAAGAACATCTGAATCTATTTGGTACGTCACAGGGTCGCTCAGTTTCTTTCCCCCATCTCCAGGCCTTAGGCTGGATGTATTTGTCTTCATAGTGCCATCAGATCTGGTGCTCCCTTTGTGGAGCCATTGTGTTGTTTGCTATTGTCCGTTCCCCACCTGTCTGCTCGGGTATTCCCCACCCGTTTGTTCGGGTCTTGCAATTCCGTCCTCTGCTGTGTTGGTCTCTGTATCGGCTTCCAGGCTGACCTCTTGCTGCTTGTCTTCTGTCCCTGTTGCCTTGTTGATGGTGGTTCTGTCGAGTGTTCAAACCTGGAGACCTCCATTATCACCGTCAACCTTGGCTGGCAGGGTGGAGGGAGGGAGGTGGTGGGGGGGTGGAGAAGGGGGTGGGGACGTAGGTGGAAGCGAGGGGAATGGAACCTGGCGGGCGGGTTGGGTGGAACTCGTGCGGGGTCCATCTGTGACCAGTACAAAATTGGGTTGAAGATACGAGACTTCAAATTCATTGAATGGCTTGCATTGCCAAGTGGGTTCTGTGGGCCTCCAAGGCTTCCAGTGGATGTCGAGCCCCGTGTCCAATTCTGAAAAGATCTTGTTCGGGTCCTGCCATAGCTGGCGGAAGTTGTTAATCATGGTTTGTCTGACTGCGTGATCTTTCTGTTCCCAGAGATTCTGTTTAAAGGACTTTCAGGCTTCTTGTGTGTGGGATCTACTGGTGTCTTCTATCGCCTGTTGGGTTTGCTGCAGGCCGAATCTATAATCTTTTCTTTCGAACGAGCACCTGGCTCTCCAGGCCCTCATTAGAACGTGCAGTCTCATGTAGGAGAAAAAGTTGGTTGCAAAAGGTGGTCATTGGGCCAATAGGTGTTGGTTCTTAGCAAGCAGCGGGAGGCCCAGGTCCCACAGGATATGTATGTTTGTAAGCGCGTGGAATGTTGCATCCCACCACTGCCAGAGTTGCATAACCATCGGGCATACCAGCAAGCAGTGTTCGATTGTTGCTCTAGCGGACGGCGACGCTCTTCCTCAATATGTGGAGATGGGAGATATCAGGTTTTTTTGTTCCAAATCCGTTCTTGACACGAGCCAGTCTAGGGTGGGGAAGCAACGGTGCAGAATCTGCCACTGCAGGGACCTGAGGTTGGTAGGCATAATCTTAGCGTAAGTAGGTCATGGTATATGATCCAATAACTTGTGATTCATCTGTGAATCTCGTTCCCATCTTTGTGATATCACTTGATCAGTTGGCAGTTCCGGTTTTGAGGCTCCGTAGGCCCTTTTTACTGTATACTTGCACACTTGCATAGGCTTTGTGCCAGGCCATTCCCATTCAGCCGGGTTAAACGGCAACCTAGCAATCGGGATTGTGGGCTCGTACACAAAAAAACCGTTATTTACGTCGCCTACCACTCTAGTGAGCATTAGCCCACATTTCAATTGCATCCAGGTCTTCATTCCTTGTTAGTTGGGAGAATCTGGCCCCCGGCCCCTGAAGTTCATGAGCATGCAATGTACATCGGCCTTCATCATTACGATTGACTTTATAAACAATGTGCGGGTCATTCGGCAGCACCACAGGACCCTTTACGAGGGCCCTTCTCCAAGCCAAGGGGAGGGTTTCCTTCAATTGGATCATTTTATCTTCCACGTTCTTGGCATATTTTAGTTTTTGTTGCAGTTGGTCCGCCGTGGCGCAGTCTGCCCTGGCCGGGTCCCACAGGTTCCCCACTGTGTAGACCCCTTTCTTGGCCCATGTGAGCCAAGGAGAATTTGTTGTTAGTTTGAAAGGGGTACCCATCTCGTCCAGAATGTAGGGGTTCTGGAAAGTGGTTGGCGCTAGATATCCTGCCACCTGGTGGGTTGCTTCTGTTGCAGTCCACATCGCCTCCAGAGCTTGATCATATTGGGTCATAGTGGGTCATTGGTCATGTCGTTTCTGGTTTGTTGGGCTGGGGTGTCCCCTTGCCTATTTTGCGGGGGGGAGGGGATTGTCCAATGTTTATTGGTTAACCATTGGAAGGGGTGAACGTGACTGTCCGTGGTGGATTCCGGGGCCAGGTTGGCTATTTGCAGACCGGCTAGCGGGCCCCATGATATGTCATTGCCTATCAACAGTCTGATCAGGATTTTAAAGATCAGGGCCTTAGTTTCCCTTTTTGGGTCTAATATCCCCAGCCCCCCTTTGGTTCTTGGTTGTATGAGGTCGTCCCAACTCACTCGATTCAAACAGCATTGTACATTCAATTTGGCGTTGTTTTTCCACAGGTATTTTGTGAGCGTCTTTCTAAGTCTGGCGCTTTGCTGCTTTTTTAGTGGCCACACGGCTAATTTGTACCAGATTGCCGCCAGGATACCATTATTAATTGCTAGAGCACGCCCTACCAGTGAGGTGTGTAGCCCTTCCCATTTTGTCAGTCCGTCGATGGTTGTGTCTACTACCATGTCTCCATGGTCTGGTGGCGGGCCTAGTACCGTGAGTCTCACACCCAAAATCCTTATGGCCTCTTCCTTTTGGACCCATGCCACTATCAGTTCCTGAGAAGGGGGAACTGCGTTCGGGTGGAACCACCATCCCTCCGTTTTGAAGCTCCAATTCACTTTCATCTCTGCTGCCAGCGAGAATAAGTGTATCACGTGGGTGAGGGCTCTGAGGCTGTCTGGGTCCGCACTGATGAGGACCGTTAGGTCATCTGCAAAGAGTGATGTCACCGGGACCAGATGTTGGGGAATTTTCAGGATGGGAATCTTGGCAATATCGGGGTGAGCTCTGATTAGCGAGGTCAGGGTTTCCATTACAATCACGAACAGCAAAGGCGCAATGGGATCCCCTTGCCGCACAAATCTTTGTAGTTGTATTGGTGGCGAGAGATGGTCATTGAGCATGACGTTTGTGGAGGTTGTTCGGTAGAGGATCTGAATCCAATGGCTAAAGACCGGTCCAAAGTTCATATTGGCCAAGCACATGTCTAGGAAGTCTCAATCCACATGATCGTACGCTTTCTCAAAATCTATGAACAGGACAGCTGCCCTGACATTATGTTGGCGAGCATATTTGCTGGTCACATTGACCAGCAAGATATTATCCTGGATATTACGGTTAGGCATAAATTCAGTTTGGTCCGGTGTATTAGCACATTCATGAACGGGAATAGGCGATTAGTTAGCGCCTTGGCGACCATTTTGTAGGGGACAAGCAAGAGGGTGATAGGTCTGCAGTTTCTTATGTCCTCTTTGTCCCCTTTCTTGTAAAGGAGTGTAGTGACACCTTGGCCGATCATGCCTCCAAACGAATCCTCCTTTTGGACCGACAAGCTGTATTTCATGAGGTCCTCCTTAAGAAGTTCCCAAAAGTGCACCCAAAACTCTTTAGGGAAGGAGTCCCTTTTTGGTGTCTTCTCATCTTCCATGTCCTGCAGGGCCGCCCAGAGCTCCTGTGGGGTGAGACGCTTTTCTAGTTCTTGTCTCTGATCTTATGAGAGTTGTACTTTTAGAGTTTGGAGCAGCGTTTCTCTCGCTTGCATGACCTCCTCTGGGTGTTTTGTTGGTGTTTGGGATGTAAAGAGGTTCCGGTCTGCGTAGCACGGCGAACGTGTTCGCGGTGTTTCCTGTCCGCGCGAACGCGTTCGTGTGTTCGCACGAATGGGTCGCGAACACGTTCGCGAGAACGCGTTTTTGGAGGCCACAAACGTCGTTCGCGGGGTCCGGTACCGGTCGCCGGTGGTGGTTCTGGCTGGGGTTATGGGGCCTTGGGGTGCGTCAGTGTGTGCATGGGTGTGCCAGTGTGTGCGTGGGTGCGTCAGTGTGTGTGTGTGTGTGTACCGTGTATGTGTGGGTGCGTCAGTGTGTGTGTATGTGTAGTGTGTGTGTAAGTGTGTGCATGGGTGCGTCAGTGTGTGTGTGTGTGTGTGTGTGTGTGTGTGTCAGTGCGTGTGAGTCAGTGTGTCACAATCTGTTGCAGTGTGTGTGTCAGTGTGTGTGTGTGTGTGTGTGTGAGTGTACCAAGTGTATGTGCGTGTGTGTGTGTGTGTGTGTGTCAAACAATCTGTTACAATCTGTTACAATCTGTCACAGCCTATGTGACAGACTGTCTGTCACAATGTGGTGCGAAGCGCACAGAAAGTGACAAAATCTGTCTGGTAGGTGGCACACAGACTCTGTCACATTTTGTGTGCTGCCCACCAGACCGTGACAGACTGTCGGTCACACAGACTGTCGGTCACACAGACTGTGACAAACTCTGTCACACAGACTGTGACAGACTTTGTGTGAGCTGGCCCCCACCAGTCTGTGTGTTGCAATGTCTGTTGGGCACAGTTTGTGTGTGCAGCCCAACAGACTGTCTATCACAGATGTGTGTGTCACACATATGTGACCGACTCTCTGTCACAGTCTGTGAAACAGTCTGTGTGTGCTGCCCAACAAACTGATTGTGACAGACTGTGACAAACAGTCTGTCACATATGTGTGGCTGGTAGGGGGCAACACACACAGACTGTGATAGACATTCTATCGGGGGGGTACGGGGGGGATGGGGTGGATCTGGTGGGGGAGCAGCACCATTGCAGAGATGATGGATCTGCAGATACCGAGGGGGTTCAGGGACACCACCTATGCCCCCCCCCCCCCTATATATAAAAAATATATATATAATAGAAAATTACGTTCGCGTTCACTATTTTTCGGCAGCGTAGGTTCCGGTAGTATTTGGTAGCGTAATCAACTATGGAATATGCGTTGGTAGCCACCGGGCCATTGTCCTCCAGCGGGTGGTTGAGTCCAAGGACTATACTGACCCTTGATCTAGCCTTTGCCTTGTTAAAGAAAGCCTTTGTCATTGTTCCGTTCGTATGTTATTTCCTGATTCTAACATGTATCCTCCATGCCTCCGACTGTTGCTGTATGTAGTCCTGGAGGCGGTCTATGGCTTCCTGCAGTTTATCGAAGGAGGGACGGTGCAGGGGTTCTTCCATAAGTTGTTCATCCCCGTCCTCTACTGGATCGAAATTTTTTTGCTTCAGTCTCTCAATTGGGCAACCCCCTCAAGGGCCCTCATTAAACCAACTCACCCTTTCTCCTGATTGTGGTCTGGGAGTGTGCGTTTGCCAGTAAAGCCAGAAGGAGGTGACCATGTCTTTAAATCAGGAAATAACATACGAACGGAACAATGACAAAGGCTTTCTTTAACAAGGCAAAGGCTAGATCAAGGGTCAGTATAGTCCCTGGACTCAACCACCCGCTGGAGGACAATGGCCCGGTGGCTACCAACGCATATTCCATAGTTGATTACGCTACCAAATACTACCGGAACCTACGTAGCACCCCGTTCGCATTCTCCGGCGAACACGAACACGTTCGCCCGAACGCAAACAGAAGGAGGTGACCATGTCTTTAAATTTAGGCAGACGGAGGAGGGAGGCGTTGAACTTATAAAAACCAGGTCCTCTATGGATATGGTTGTGGAATGAGAGGCCTAGAGTTATCATCCTGTGGTCAAAGGATTTACAGGGCTGATGGTAGTTATTTCTGCAGTAGTGATCAGTCCGCTTAGGTCTTTTGACACGAGGGTGAGATCTATACGTGAGTTGGCCAGACCCTGTTCCCCCCTGGATGGCAGGCAGGTGTAGGCTCTTTGGCTCGAGTACAACAGTCTATAGGCATCCTCTAGTTTCCTCTCCGCCGTTAGTTGTCTGAGCATGAGCACATCCAGGCCCAGGCTTGGCAAGGAGGGGTGCATGTGGTTAGAGTGATGTCCTGCAGACCTGCGATCCATTAAAGGGTCAAGAGTAGTGTTGAAGTCGCCAGCCGGTATCACCGAGGCATCGTCCGGCAGATGTTGGAGAAGGGAGAGTCAAAGGTCTATTCGACTTGTCGGGTCGTTGGGCGCATAGACACACACCAGATAAAATACGTCCTCCTCAAATGCCACCTTAAGATTGACCCACCTTCCTTGCTGTGTGTCTTGGTCAACAGCCAGTGGTTTAAGTTTGGAGAAGGGAGGGAGCCAGATCGCCACTCCTGCTGATGCCATCTCTCTAGCGGGTGCAGCGAAGTTTGCATATGGCCAGATGTACTTTGCTTGTGCTGTGTGTGTAGGGGTGTCTTGTAGGTGTGTCTCTTGTACCGGTTTTTTTAGCATACTCCATATGGCTGCTTTTTTATCGGTTTTTGCTTGAATCAGTCCATTGACATTGATCGAGCGGATGTCAATGTCCGCCCTGGCTTAGCTTCACTGCCCATTGGGGAGGTCTCCTGACCGGGGGAAAGACTGGGGGGGACGGTGGACGTTGAGGGCGGGGGGGGGGTTGTGGCGGGGGGGGGGGGGGGGGGGGGGGGGGGGGGGGGGGGGGGGGGGGGGGGGGGGGGGGGGGGGGGGGGGGGTTGTGGCAGGTGCGGGGCTTGTGGTACTATCCCTGGGTCCAGCTGGGGCCGCGGTGCTAGGGTGGGGTTAGGGTAGCCAGGGACAGGAGGTTGGGCAGATTGCCCCGGTTGCGAGACCGTCAAGCGTAGTCCATTCGTAATCTGGATCATGAGTCCTTGGTGGATCTATCATGTTTTGTGGATCTATCATGTTTGCTAAGTCCAAAGTTTGATTGGGAGGACAAACGGGAGGTCGTCCCGTTGGTTGTGCTCTTCCAAGATATTGTCTTCAAGTAAGATTTGCATGAGGACAACCACCTTACTCGCAGTCCAGGCACCATTGGTTGTGAAACAGTCCGTAGTCATGTTCAGGAGTTGTTGATGGATTCGAATTCCGGTCTGTGGCAATCTGTGCATCACAGTTATGGGTCACTAATTCTCTGTTTTCTCGTTTTTTTCTTTTGTTTCTCGTTTGTCTTTTGTTTTCTCGTTTTTCTTTTGTTTTCTCCTGTTTCTTTTGTTTTTTCTCGTTTTTCTTTTCTTAGGAATACGTGCAGTGGCCCTAAGGGCCTCTACTCACCACATGCTGAAAGGCCTTCCACAATTCAGACCCCAAATTCGGGACTCAGGGTAAGAGGCCCTGGCCAAGAAAGGGCCGAGTTAGTCAATTTCAGAAACTTTAAGGTCATAGTTGGGTACCTTAGCAGTCCAGTCCAACAGGCACCCAGCAAACAGTCACATCTTAGGGGCAAAAATCACGTTTCATAATGAAAAGTCATATTGAAGCGTCACATCCCACGAGTAAAGGGCAGTTCCACAGGCCAGATTCGTGTCCTAGTGGCAGGAGTCACAGCCAGTCAAAATCATATGCCAAAATCGAAAAGCCATGACTCAAAGGCCCAAAGCAGACCAATGGAAATTCGGGAAGGTTCCAGGCCTTGACATTTGAAAGCAGACAGGCCATGGGCCTCTACTCACCACATGCACAAAAGACAAAACATATGGCGGCGTATTATTCGACGTTCTAGCAGAAGATCCTCTCTTTTTTTTCTTTTTTTTTTTTTCGTCTGTTTGAAAGCCCAGGGTGTTGTAGAGGCCAAGGACCAGACCCCCGGTGATTGCTGTTAGCAGCAGCCAATGGTTCTCCTGACAGGACAGGCCACCTACCCCACCCATCCCCACGTTAATACTCCCAGCGGCGCACCCCCTGTCCCTACTATCCTACCTCAGTGTGACCAGCACTCAGGACCATCACCCTACCACTATTGAGGGCAACTTGCACCAGACAGCAGTGACAAGCACCAGGGCTGGGCCAACCTCCCAGCCCGAATGGAAGCGGAAGCGGACGAACCTTGCTGTACGGGAACTTCGGACACCAGGCTCATGCAATCATCTACAGGCCCAATTCAGAGAGTCTACCCAGCAGGATTACCTAAGCAAGGTAGGCCAGCGCCCGCGGACACATCCTACCGTCCTTCCGCTAGCTTTCCCAAGGCTAGGCGGAACTCAGACTAGCCGCAGCCACTTATATCCCTACCCTACCCTAGAGCTAAGCCATGCATGTGTAGACCCCATCATGCACATTTGGTGAGTACTGCAGCCAAACCCTGAGAAATCTTCCCCCACATCCCCCAGCCCCCAACCCTCACCGCCCCCAGTTGTGTCGTTTTTTTCTTTTTCATCTGTTTTTTATGGTTTTGATTTTTTTTAAATGCACAAAGTTCAAAAAAAAGCAAAACAAATATGTTGTTGCACACCTTTGAAAGATCTACAACCCTTTTTTTTTTTTCTTTTTTTTTTTAGACCTCAAAAAATCTCTGTGAAACCCAAAAAAAAATACACTCGTTTCATTTTTTGTTTTTGTTTTATGATTTTTTTTTAAATATACTCAAACATCAAAAAATAAACATATAGGGTTGTAGTCCTCCCATTTTATTTTATTTTTTTGGATTATGTCTAGACCAGGAAAAAAAATCATTGCGGACTAACGCACGTTTAAACGGGATTCGAAGCGAATTCAGCGCAGAACCCGCGTTGAATCGAAAATCGGACGCATAGTGCAGCACCTGTTTGTAACACTTGCTTTCCTGTCACTACTACTGCCCCCTGATTCCCCACACCCATAACTGAAACTGAGGATTCTAATGAAGCTATTGATAATGATGGTGATAATGATGGAGAGATGCTGAGACAATTCGTGCCTCTTCACCCACCCTCACGGCACCAGACATCCATTTTATTTTTTTTTTTTTTTTTTTTTTTTTTTTTTTTTTGGGGGGGGGGGGGGGGGGGCAGTGCTGGCACAGGTTCTTTTGTTTTCCTTTTTTTTTTTTTTTTATACCAGCAGATGCTGGGAACAGGCCCCAGCATCCCTCAGAATTCTACGAGTTAATGGTGGGGGTAGCACTGTGCCTCTTCACCCTGATGAGTCAGGGCGCCATAACCATCATACCATGACCGACGTACCAAGCAACCATGGACTGAAAAAAAAAAAAAAAAGTGCCAAGCAACCCTGAGGAGAGGGGAAGAAATCTGGGAAATCTGCAGGTGATCTATTAGGGAGATTGTAGGGGCAACATCAGTCCATTCGATGAAAACCAAGCGATAATTTTTCCGAAGCTTCTCATCGTCCTTGGTCTGTCCCCCTTCCCACCTTACCTGCCCCACTTTCCGCCCCCACTTTCCACCCCTGGTTTCCACCCCTAGTTTCCCACCAGGTAGCAACAACTGAATTGATGAATCTGAGGTAGAATCTCAGCTTTTGATGAAAGGAATTGAATTATCTCCTTACAGCTCTCCCATTCAGTCATGATGTCCGCCTGTAGTATCTGTTGCTTACACCACCAGTACTTGGCCCAGCTATCGGCAGCGGAAAAAAAAATAGAGTAGAAACATTTCTAGTCGGATGAATTTGGGTGCTCCTGTAGTGGCCTGTACAAAGTACCACAAGTCCGTGAATTCTGGGCCTTCTAAGCGTGCGCTGTGTTGCCAAGCGTTCAGTGAACGCACGTTTCGCGTTCATGTTTTGAGCGCGTTGAACGCGTGTTCATTTAACATGGCTAAACGCGTTTGCGCAGGGCGCAGGGGTGTGGGCTGCGGGGTGTGTGTGTGTGTGTGTGCGTGTGTGTGTGTGTGTGTGTGTGTGTGAGAGAGAGAGAGAGAGAGAGGGCAGGGGGAGAGCAGGTAAGTCTCCAACCGCGCAGCTGGCCTGACGCTACTTCCATTGTTTGGACGAGCAAAATCGAATGAATCTTCCGCTAGACATGGAAATATACACTGGTGACACTGCCATGTGTGTGTGTGTGTGTGTGTGTGTGTGTGTGTGTGTGTGTGTGTGTGTGTGTGTGTGTGAGGGAGGAGAGGTCAGAGCAGGTAAGTCTCCAACCGCGCAGACGACTTCATGGTAGCTCCATCGATTTGATGCGCAAAATCGAATGAATCTACCGCTAGAACATGGAAATATACACTGCCACACTTTTTTTTTCTTTTTCGAAGAAGAACCAAATCCCCCACCCCTAGTCCGCCATGCCCGCATCCGGATGGGTGGGTCGCGTTCAACAAATTCATGCCACGTGGCGCAGAGCACGTTTGAACGCGTGCGTTCAAACGCTAGCCAATGAACAGATTGACTGTCAAATCATGCAGGTTGTCTGGGTTTGATTACGCCTGGATTCAAAACTCGGGTGTGCATTTCAACAGTCCATGCCATTTGGTGTACCAACAGGGCTATACTATGCCCGTCGGTACTCCCTTTTTTCCCGTCTAAAAGGGCAACAGCCTTGAGATATGGTCAAGCTGACTTGACCCAAGGTAATTCAGAAATACAGTACTCCATTTCATTCATCTAGCTCTTACTGAGAACGCGGGCTTACTGTGAACGCGCTTCTGCGTTTCGACAGAGCCTCGTGGACGTAGCTCAGTCGAGCGACGCCCGTCGGGCCGCGTCGGTTGTTAACTACCTGTCAAACGTCCTTCACTCCACTCACGGGTGTACCAAACGGCATATCCGAGAACACACTCACTCTCTAGCCACACTAGGAACTTTAAATATGTTTCTGGACGCAACTCTAGTCAAGTACATCCAGGTTTTTCCGCTGTAAGTTGTACTAGATACCTATAAGACAAGAGATAGCGTTAGTACAGCCGTTCTTTTTTTCCAAACAACTTCAATCCGGGGATTGCCACTTCATGGGCCAGGCGTGATCAAAGCATCCGCCTTAAGGGGGTTCCCGTGTTGACGGCTCCATCTATTGGTTGGTGGGGAGCTGGACCTGCTGGAAATCATGTACGCCGTCGTTGTCCCATTATAAGAGCATCCTCGTTAAGGGGTCCCCGTGTTGACGACTCCATCTATTGCTGGGGAGCTGGGCCTGCTGGAAAAAACCAGGTACGGTGTCGTCCCATAACAATACCGTAACAGTGATTAAGAAAAAAAAAAAAAAAAAAAAAAAACGGTAACAGTGATGATACAGTGAAGAGGTGCCTGCTTTTATCAGCACCGCTAGCAGCAGCCCGGGTTGTTTTTGTATTAAAAAAAAGAAGAAAAAAAAAAACACATTGAAGAGGTGATGACAGCATCCTCCTTAAGCACCAGTGCAGCTGGGGCTGACGGCGCCCTCGCTGCCCGCCGAGCTTTTCCGAACCCCCAGCAGCGCACTTTCTTTCTTTTTGGGCTGGTGCCTCCAGCCATTGTGGTCCGGTCGGCCGAGCCTCCAAAAATTTTGTCAGCGATGAGTTGCACTTTCAGCAAGGCTGGGGCAGTGTACTGGCGGTTCAAGGGGTCCGCAATGTTGCAGGCTCCATCAAGTATTGGTGAGCTGCATCTGCTAGGAATCATGAAGTATTGGTTCAGCGTCGCGTTATCGTGATTGCGGCACGGACAACTGCTGCGTACTTTGGCTGAGAGAACCTGCTTCTGCTGGTGCCTCTTCACCCTGCTGGAAGGGGCCCAGATCTGACCTGGGATGCTACCCCTCTTCACCCGAATAGAACACCCGGTCATTATCGCCGCATCTGGACTGAAAGTTGTGCCAAATACAGATCTGGACCGAAAGTCGTGCAACATACACCTATAACGACCCGGCGTTCTATTCGGGGGAAGAAGGTGGCACCTTGGTTGGCTCTGTGGTGCCTGTGTGTCCGGACCACGCCCTAACAGCTCTAAGAGATAGTGTCTGTACTCCCAGCTGAGTATCAACAGCCATGCTGTTGGACATATTTGAAAATCCCTCTAGACAAAGGGGCACTAGTGAAATTTGTCAGAAGAAGGACATACTGGTAAATGTGGTCCAGGCAGGGATATGTATGCTGAAGTTCAGAGGCAAACTCTCCGCAAAAGCCAGGCCCTGTATATGGCAAGAAACTGGGCCTTGGGCGCCTGTCAAAAAATACGAAAATGACCAAAAGACGGAAAAAAAAAAAGGAAAAAAGACTCACAAAATACGAAAATAACCAAAAGACGAAAAAAAAAAGGAAAGAAGAAGGAAAAAAAAAAGGARAAAARAAAGGGAAAAAAAACAGGCTGGTGCCCGTGAAAGGATCCCAGAACAGGACCTCAGATATGATTTTGGCTGATTCGGGTAAAGCTCTCAGTATGTTCTTCCGGGTAGACTGCGAGGACCCCGGTCTCGAAATTCTTTATAAGGGGCGTCGGGCCCGGTTCCCAACACGTGCAGCTCCTCACGAATAGAATGGAGCAATGTTAAGAAAAGAAAAGAAAAAATGAAAAAATAAAAAAATCCCCGTCATAATAACCCTCAAAGAAGCGCACCCGTATCCAACCTGGAATCGGTGCAGATTCATACTACAACTAAACCAAAACAAAATCCCCCTGACGACTCATGAAAACAGCCGCCTGTCACTCTGCAGGGGGCGTTCTGTCCCCATTCATTGTGCTTATAGCCCGTTATAACAGGCGTCAGTGGCGAACTGGGGGCTGTTTGCCCCCGTAGCCACCTCCCCTCGATGCATAAAGCCCTCTATCACGGGTAGATGCTTGCAGTGAAGTCCTACGGTCGGTATATGTTTCGTGCAAAAGAAAGGCCGACCACCGGATAGGCAGAGTACAAAGGCAGGGCATCTAAAAAGAAAGACGCTTTACCAGAGGGTGGGGGTATGTGGCTCAAACTTGCAGAGGAGAGTTGATGGCAGTAATCTGGTAGGCCAGGAATGCAGCCCTGTTTCATGGCGACCACTGGTCATTCTCTCATACCCTATCAGTAGTAAAAGCCCGGTTGAGAAGAGTTATCAGAGCGGACTGGCATTCCAAAAATAAGTATGGTTCTTGAACACTTGGGCATTGGCAAATAGGTTGACAACAGTTTCAGTGGATACAGATTTGAGAATTGGACCATGGTTAAGTTCTTGAGTCGACTCCGATTAGGAATGGGATAATTAGGCAGGAGCCGTGATACGGAGGAATGGAAATTGGATTCAGAGTTGATCAGGAGGACAGGACAGTATGAGGCCGGTTTTAGGCCTCTGTAAGCGAAGCCGGGTAAGGCTCCCGGACAGGTTCGAATTCAGTGGTTGTTTTGGAGATGGTACTTGTAGTAAGTACTAGTGCCAGGAGACAGATTTAGAGCACCAAGTGGGGAGTTGATTGGTTTCGGGATGCTGGACCCGGTTTCCAGCATGGTTGCTTGGTGACTCCGGGTTGAATTGTGAGGACCCCAGCCTCTACTTTCGGTGTTGAATAAATAAAGAGACTCTTTAAAAAATAATAATAATAATAATAAAAAATAAAAAAAAAAGAAAGACGGGAACTTACACCACCAGTACTTGGCCCATACATCGGCTGCAGGGCGTTGTCATTGACACCCCCTTTCACGGCCTCCCAGCCGATGATAAATCGCATCAACGGCCCAGAGCACGCCGCCAGCCTCTGACAGTCGCAGGGAGGGCCCCACGGCCAATGCATGGGCCAGCACTAGTGGTATAAAGGTTTCCCCTGAATCTGGAGCAAGAATGAGGCCTGGTCCATTCGAATTGACAACAGTTCCACTTCTCTATTTTTTTTTTTCCTTTTCTTTCTTCCCTTTGTTGTTGTTCCTGTTCAAATTTCGTCCACTCCTTTCTTTTCCGGTTGTGCCGGCGATCCAGTGAGTTCTGTCTACGTATGTGGAAACACAGTTAGCCTTTTCCGTTGCGCCCACCGGCACCCTGCCCCGTCGCTCTACCGAGCCTCCCCCGAGCCTCCGAGTTTTCCGTAGGCGACGAGATTCTTTTTCAGTAAGGTTGGGGTTTAAAGCACCAGTACATGCCAGCCAGCTATCGGCCGCAGGCCCCTTTCGGAGGCCACCCACCGCCTCTTCATTTTATGTACTACGGCTATCTACTACGGCGCTGGGCCTACTCCGTCTTCGGAGAGGCTCAAAACAGGTTCTCCAGTTGCCTGGGGCCATGTACTGGTGGTTTAAGGCCAAAAAGAGAGAGACCAAAAGGCCAAAAAGTTTTCCAGTTCATGCTAGAGATTTTTCACAGAAAAAAAACAAAAAAAAACGGAGAGATATTGCTTTGCCACTGTAGACCCTGGTACTTCCAGAACAGAAAAGCTTCCAGTCCGCAATGCGGTGCCCATTGTTGGGTGTACCAGTTGTACTCGCATGCATTTCCAGGGGACAAAGTCCCACTAGCAGCACCAAGTTTCCTCAAACACCAGAATGTGGACATGTCTTTGTACATGTGCAGAAATGGCGTTGAGTTTCCTCAACCGCACATCTCCACAAACAGGTCCAGATTCAGGCGGCGGTTGGTCAAACTCTAAAATCTCTCCGTTTTCAGGTCCTTCGCTTGCTTTTTTTTTTTTTTTTCCTTCTTCTTTTTTTTTTTTTTTTTTTTTTTTTTTTTTTTTTTTTTTTTTTTTTTTTTTTTTTTTTTTTTTTTTTTTAGCCATTGGAACAAAGGGCCGAATCTCTGTCTTACAATTTTTTTACCATTTTTAGGAGTTTCCAATTTTTTTTATTTACTTATTTTTTTACCATTTTTAGGAGTTTCCAATTCATTCATTGCTTCATTATTCCATCGCCTTTTTTGGGGAAGGCTGGCAACTGGAGATACTGTAGTCATTACAACTGTACTGGCAACTGGAGATACTGTAGTCATTACAACTGTACTTGGGGCAACCTCCAGTCTAAATACGGCCATTATCGCTGTATTTGGGACATCTTTCATCCTTGAAACATTAATAATGATCTTGCATTGTATTAGGGTGAAGTTGGTAGAATACACCGTCCTCCCCCCGAACATAACGCACCCCGATAATCAGTGTATGGTATGTGCATACAAGCTGCCTTTCAGGTTCGGTACACAGCTGCTGTAATCCGGGTGCATCATGTTCGGGGGAAGACGGTATAGCAAAGGGAGGTTCTCTGGCTACCGTCTTCGCCCGAATAGAACGCCCGGTCATTCTAGCTGTATTTGGTGCAACTTTCAGTCCAGATACAGCAATAATTACCGGGAGTTGTATTCGGGTGCAGATAGTAGCCATACGGGTCCGGCACATACATAGAGTCCAGTGGCAGTTCGTTTCAGCCCACTATCCAGCGAGCGTGCTGCTGCTGCTGCCGCTGCACCAAGGCGGGGGATGCGGTGGAGCATACTGGAGGCAAAGGAGGAGCTGGAGGTGGAAGAAAAGAGACCTCCATGGCTGTGAAGTGGGTGAAGAAGAAGAAGAAGAAGAAGAAGACCTCAATGGCTATGGCGTGGACAAAGAAGGACATAGGTCTGGCTGTTGCAGTGTGAGCTATGGCATGGACAAAGAATGAGACAGGTCTAGCTGTTGCAGTTTGAGTTAGCAGACCCCATCGGGAATGAAGAAGAGGACTTCAAAAAAACTGACCAAAAAGGAGGAAGACGAAGCTGGGACCGAGATAAAGAGCCCTCGTAGCGGGGACCGAGGACCCAATACTTACCGCTGCCTATGGGCATGATGATGATGTTTTTTATATATATATATTGTCACAGAACTATTATATATAGTATCATGATGATGTCATGTGTTCCTAAACAAAAAAAGAAAATGCACAAAACGACAAAAAATATGGCTGTGTGTCTTCCCATGTTGTAGTGGAAGATTCACTCTCACTCTCATTTTGCACATTTCGTCAGAGTAGCGGGGACCGAGGACCCAATACTTACCGCTGCCTATGGGCATCGCCAATCCACTAATGAAAATGAACTTCCCGCTAAAACATGACCAGATGCGCCCGCCACAGTTTTGTCTTTTTCACATTTTGAGAGTGGTGTGGCGAGGCCCTATGGTGGGCTGCTGCTACCTTCACTCCCACGTCCGTGGCTACAGCAAAAAGGCGCAGACTCACAGTTAAACCACCAGTACCTGGACATCTTTAGGCCGTTAATGCGGTGCCTGAATCAGTGCATCGCGCAGATCCACACGCATTTGCCTCTGAGCCTCTCCAGAGGAGCCTACGACCCCCTGGGGTACTGGTGGTTCAAGCCCCCAGTCCGTTTCTCAGCTATCGATTCCCAGCCTCAAATCTCACCCTTCGCACCCCAAAAAAAACACAACCCTCGGCATGCCAGACCGCCGTTCTGGTCCGAAATACATACCCGGTCCGGTGGTAGTGCCTTCCTTCCCGGGGCTGGCTCCGAACTCCCTGCGCGCCGGAAAAAGATCGAATAACGAGGGCCTCCATTTGGCTGGCACTGCCAGCCATTTTGCTTCCGCAGCCGCGACCCCCAAAAGTTGCAGCAGCAGCATGCACACAGCCGGGCCGGCAAAAAATGTCTGCGAAACATGTTGGTGGGGTTTAAAACACCAGTACGTTTCCTAAAGTCGTGCCCGTTAAAGCGCCACTACTTTAGGAAACGTACGGGCCACTCCACGAGCGCCCAAATTCATCCAACTAGAAACGTTTCTACTCTAATAACTCTATTTTTCTCCACGGCCGATAGCTGGGCCTATGTTTCTAAGTAGAGAGTCCACCTCAAGATATAATGGTAATGCGCTTGTGGATAGCTGAGGTTGGTCCTGCTATCCAGAGTCGATAGCATAGGGTCGAAAAGCACCTTTTCAAAACTAAAGGAAGAAGTTAGTAGGTGGTGTCTGATCATGGGCCTCGTTCCACACCACTCCACTATAGAAATACTTGAGAAATTCTTCGTTCCACACTGCACTGCACTTGACTTTCACTTTCCCTAATCGTGATTAGGGTTCCCGCCTCTCCCGACGCCCGCCAAAAAAGTCAAGTGCAGCTCAAGTGTGGCCAGGTGAATCGGTGGATTTTTCAAGTCACCTCTCCGGCCACACTTGAAAACACTTCAAAACGGCGCAAGTGAGAGCCAGGAGGCGGTTGTAGGCCCTGCACGTTTCCCCCGTTTTTTCTTTTTTTTGTTTTACATCCCCCCTTCCCTCGCACCAACCGCCTCTGCCACTTTCCCGCTCCTGTTTCGAGTGTGGAGCGGAGTGTAACGTCCAACTGTGCCAGGCTCAAGTGTTTTTTAATGACGATTACCCTGTGACGCGGCTCAAGTGCAGGATGAGAGAGAGTGCGTGTATGTGTGTGTATGTGTGCGTG